>JAJOZX010014095.1:0-85687 GCA_023014485.1 Bathynomus jamesi | reverse complement strand
TGATTATAAATTACTCTCTCGTATAAGTTTGCGCGCTCTTTTTAAATTTTGTTTGGGATTGTCTGGGGTACAACTTTTATTTTTTAATTGTTTTATGGCTGTCAATAATAATAATAATAAGAAGAAGAATGACGGCAACAATAAGCATTTTAAATTTAATGGTTATAATTACCGTTGTACGTAAATTCCACCCAGTAAATTCCACCCCCGAAAAATCCACTCAGTAAATTGCACCCCAGTAAATTGCACCCCAAAAAATCCACCCATGGTAAATTCCACCCATGGTAAATTCCACCCATGGTAAATTCCACGCAAAGGGTTATCAAAAAGTTTACAGTTTATAAAGTTTTTAAAAAGTTTATGCAAAATAAAAAAAATGGTAAAATATATAGGTTAGGTCAACTGTACACCCTTGATGATTGGTTAGGTTTAGTTGTGATATTTTCGTTAAAACTAACGAAAATCAAGCTACCTCAAAAACAAGTGATTTTCTATAGAAACGATGGTCAAAATCATTCGAATCACCTAAAAACACACCACAAAAACACTGTCCAGTGACTATCAAAAATTGACCTTAGAAAATAACAAAGTTATAATTGTTAAAATTCTTAAATTTTTTGGTGGAATTTACTATGGGTGTAATTTACTATGGGTGTAATTTACTATGGGTGTAATTTACTATGGGTGTAATTTACTATGGGTGTAATTTACTATGGGTGGAATTTACTATGGGTGGAATTTACTATGGGTGGAATTTACTATGGGTGGAATTTTCGGGGGTGGAATTTACTGGGTGGAATTTACATGGAACCATAATTACGTTATGAATATAAAGTTTTGAGTGAAGTCAAAAACACAGATTTTGAAATTCATCGATTTAGGACTGAATAGTAAGTCTATCCCATATTATACATCTACGTTCGCCATACCCAGCCCAGAGATTGGGACCTATACTCATTTCGTCGACAAGACCAAATGATCGACACACTATAAAACTAACCTAAATTAATCTGAGCTAACAATAACTTGTCGATAGAATGTCAAGTCGATCAGATGTCATAGGGCCGGAAGGATGAGGACTGCGCACGATCTGAGAGTTTACGTGGCTTTTATGAGGATTATTCTTTTTTGGGTATGGGGTGAATTTTGGCAATTTTCCAAGAACAGGGAAGCGCGGAAGAATAGAGACAAAATAGTAAATGTTGCAAGATAAGGAAATTCAAGTTAACATTTTTTCAAGACGACCTGCGGAATCTCGTTGGAACCCAAAGCCCTATTTATTTTAAGTGTATAAAAGATGCATTTAACCTTTTTGGTTTTTTTTTTAAGTCTCAAATAGGAGCTCTCGTGTACAGAAAAAAAACCTTCGATCGTCTTCATAGAGGGTAGAAGCGAACATTTGAGAAAGATACTGTAGTTGACCTTTCCCTTAGAGCTGAAAATTTTTGAACCACCAGGTAGTCATAACGGTGGGTTCAAGGAGTAACTGTTGAAGTGTGAGTTAAAAGCTTTTAAAGTGAACCAGAATATTTTGTTATAGTATGAAGTGCTTAAAAATTTGTTGATGTTTTTGTTGAGGAAGTTCGATTTTGTTTATTTGATTATTTCAGAAAATTTGGTGTCTTGTGTTTTGAAAGTAATTTAAAGTTTGAAGGATTCTGGAGGTGGTGTACATTTTGAATACTATTTCTGTTTACAAACAGCTTCATAAGTGATTTAACTATTGAGGAGAGTTTACTTTTGGTGGGGAAGGTTCAATGGGGTTTAAGTTCAATAATGCCCACGTTCACGATTTCAGCAGTTGTAGGCAGTTATCAGAAAAGCGAAACGGAGAAAGAGGAGTAAAAGTTACGGAGACCATCTCAGTCCGCCGTATCGTAGCGCAATTTGTGGTAGCAGAGACAATGCAGTGGTCAGATGAACCATGAGGAGAGGAGACATTAATAGTATAAGTGTTGGGACAGGTTGTGAGAAATACGTGGGCGTTGGAGCCAGAAATCCATGTTGGTTGGTTGACAGGTTGGGTAAAATTGTGCTCTCCATCAATACCAACTGGATCGGGACGGAAACCGAACACCAATCACTCTACATTGCATAGATTAAAATCCTCCAGCACCATGACTTCGGCTGTAGGATCGGAAATATTTCTCTCTAGGAAATCTGCTAAATGGTGGAAGAGATTGGGCATCAGTGGAGCATAAGAGAGAGATAGAAACAGCAGAAGTACATAATATGGAAGTAAGCGTCTGTAAAAGGAGAAGAAAATTTGGAGATAACGTTAAAAGCTGCGCCACATCCAGTATAGGAAGATACACCACACTTTGATCCGAGATTAATATATATATATATACATATATATATATATATATATATATATATATATATATATATATATATACATACAGGGTGTCCCATAAGCAATGTTCTCTCTAAAGTGTGCGCGTGTGCGCGCGCACACGCATTGTGAAACCCGCGCACACAGCAGAATAAAATGCGCACAGGCTCAAGCGTATCATGAGTCACGACAGTAAATGAAGTAATTTAAAAAATATACCGTCACACAAGGTCTGACCATTTGCATCAACATACTCTATAGTCGCTCTTTTAAGCATTAACCCCTTCCGCCCGACTTCGCCGACGTCCGCGCAATTACGCAATACGGATTTTTTTTACTCTATGTATTTGCATTTTTTTTCTTTTATACATTAACGCATTGAATATAAACTTTTTCTTTCTTATTTTTGCATAAAAACGAATAGTAATTATCTCATAATTCCTATTTTGTGAATGGATAAAATCATGTATTAATCTTGATAGTCTATTTTAAATTGCTAAATGATAACTAAAATAAGTCATTTTCAATTAATGTTATTTTTATTTTATTTCTTTATTTTGTTGAATTTTATTTTACTATTTTTTATTTTATTAATATTTTTAGAATGGATAAAATGTTTTCTTTTTAAGAATATATAATATCGTAAACAGTTTTTTAATATCCCTTTAATAGTACCGTAATGATCAAGCTGTCACCTTATGGAAATAATATTTATTAATTATTTAATATTTATATGTATTTAATTTTGAAGATAATAGCGCTCAAAAAAGTTTGCACAATTTTTCACCATGAATCTAAATGTATGCACAACGAAAATTTCTTGCGCACATGGACTAAAGAAAATTAGAGGGAACATTGCCCATAAGTCCGGCATCATAGGAGAAATTCATATTTTTCTATTTCTACAAACCATAATTCATATTTTTCTTATGCTCGGGATGCCAATTTCCCAATCCCATCCACCATTCTGTTCAGTGACGTGGCTGTTTTTTATGGAAATGGTGAGGTAAATCGACAGAACACCTACTATTGGTCTCAAAACAACCCTCACTGGTATACCTCTTCAAAGGAACAAGGTGCATCTCGGGTGATGGTATGGTGTGGCATTTGGAAGGATCGCATCATCTTTTTCGATGAACATGTCACTGGAGGCACCTACCTACGTATGCTCAAGGAAGAAGCATTTCCCAGTGTCTTGAACGAAGAAGGAAATTTCCCTACATGGTTCCAGCAAGACGGCGCTCCTGCACATTACAGCACCCAAGTAAGGGAATACCTGTACCAACAATTCCCTGGTCATTGGATAGGACGTCGAAGGCTTGTGGAATGGCCAGCTAGAAGCCCGGATCTCACGCCACTAGATTTTTATCTCTGGGGCCACTTGAAAGCGCTGGTATACGCAGAGAAAATTAGGAGTGTTGAACATTTGCGGCAGCGCATTATTGGGGCATGTAACACCATTACTCCTGACATCATTCACCGTGTGCTTGCTGACTGGGTATCACGTCTGAATTTGTGTATTGAAAACAATGGTGGACATATTGAGCACGTTCTGTAAATAAAAGCTTTTGTTTTGCCTTTTTTTATTAATTTTCCTATGATGCCGGACTTATGGGACACCCTGTATATATATATATATATATATATATATATATATATAATCGACGCATTCATAATTTAAGTGGAAGTATGAAGAGTTAAATATCTTTTTACATAGAGCATCATTTCGCCCAAACGCCCATTTCAGGGCACGAGCAGCTCGCAGCAACATTGCCAAGCAAATTCGGGTGGGGGTGGGGGGTGGGTCGAAGTTCTGACAAGGGTTTCGTGCATGGTTCATCACCATTGAAAGCAACAATGTTCCGTGTTAGTCTAGTCCAAAGAACATCCATATCCGTATTCAGTTGATTGCAATTTTCGTTAATTTGTATTTCATACACCTCTGGTTATTATCAGTCCTAGTGCATGACTCTTCAGGAGCAAGATGCACCGCAAGTTTGTGTTTTCTCTCCAAGGTAGCACAAATTTACCTGTTTCAATCACAGTCACACTCGTACTACCTTATATACCTCGTTAACCTCGTTGCAGTTCCGTGCGTTGGTCTCGCCTCTTGGCCTGTTTGGTGGAGAAGCGAGTAGCTCTCTTGCGCTCTCCACTACACATAGCCAGGGACACCCGGCTCATCTGGTACCGTCCTGATATATATATATATATATATTAGTGGTGGACCGGATATCAGTTTTTCAACATCTGCGAATGCGGATCTTTAATTTCAATATCCGTGGATGCGGATGCGGATATTTAGTTAATCTATCAATATAATATAGAATTATGAATATATAACATAATTTTTCAAATTTCGTGATATTACTATTATGGCAGGCAATGCATAAGAATTAAAATTAATATTAATGTTTTCATTATGATAAAAATAACTTTTTCAAGAGTTTCAGCCACAGAAAATTGAATGAAACAAGTTTCATTCAATTTTCTGTTATCAGGTATTTATATTTTGAGGTTTATATATTTGTTTGTTCATTAATAATTAATACTTTACATGAAATGTGCATGACTGGGCCTTATAAGCTACTTTATAAGCTAATTTAATTGTAAATTGCATAATTTATTAGAGGTAATATCCGCATAACATCCGCAGTCAGAAGTGCGGATGCGGATGTTAAAAATGATGCGGGTGCGGATATCCGGTTCACCACTAATATATATATATATATATATATATGTGTTGTGTGTGTGTACCTGGGGATTTAAAAGGAGAAGAAATAGATGAATGATGATATTAAGTTTTAATTCAGAGAAGCAAATCCGGTGAAGTAGATTGAAGATAAATGTGTACAGAATCTAGACTGATGCTTAGTCTCCTTTCATTGTAAAAATAATTGGATAATGGTGTTTCGTGGCTATTTGACCCAATGAGTAATAGTTTGAATGGTATACTGACGGTCGAATGACCCCTGAGGAGCCAACCCAGACGTCATAAATTTTGAAAATGATGAGAAACGCAAACAAAAAACAAGAATGACATGAATGAGAGTGATTTAAAAAGTGAATATGCAAAAGAGTAATGTTATGTTGAGTCCCGTAGGATGATTGTAAAAAGTGAGGTTTGTCCATTAGTAGGGTTGGCAGTGCTCCGGCTCCAGAGCCAGGAATCAGAGCGGAGCAGACCAATTGTTTAAATTCTGCTCCGGAGCGGAGCTGGAGCTGGGATTGTGAAGCCAGAGCAGAGTTGGAGCCAGACTTATCGGAGCATTCCGGAACTTGGAGCTGGAGCTGAAGCCTGGAGCTTCTCCACTTATAGTAGAGTGAATGTCAGCAAATTCAGGGGATGGGAGTCGATCATTAGCGATTGGTGTTTTGGACGGTTTGACGTTGAATGGTTTTTTTTGAGCATGTAAAACACTAGTTGCAAACAAACCTGACCGCTGATGTTGAACGTACGAATGTGTGTATAGTATTTTTTAATCGTAATATAGTGTTCTGGCCGTACCAGTTTGACGTACCTATTTTTAAATAACAGATTAGAATGTCATAAAAAGCAGGTACTTTTGAGCACCTTACAAACATTATTCTGACCAACTAAAATTCAAACTATATAAACGCTGCAAGCACTTAGTACTTACTTAGAATATAAAGGAGCAACTTAGGATATACAGCTGGAGTTTGTGGAGCACCTCTGGAGCTGGAACTGGGTTAGTGGAGCAGCTCCTGAGTTGGAGCTGGGAGTCACTCTCAGCTCTGGAGCCGGCCTGGAGCAGGAGCCCAGTCACTGGAGCCAGCAAATTCGGAGCACTGCCAACCCTACCTAGTAGCCTCGAATACAGAATACGGAAAATAAGACGGGCATTCGAAGCATGGGAGAGAAGGTGGAATCTGGGCATTCCACAAAATTCCCTCAGTTTCGACGGCATCTCCGCAACCTACTGATTATGAATGGTAATTAATTCTCAAAAATATACCTGTGTATTCACCTAATATCGATTTTCCTTTCACAGTCCGCTTCCTGTTCAGCCCCTTTCCTCATCTTTTATTTGCCCTCCCCCCCTCTCCTCCCTTCGTGATCCCCACCTTTCATAATACCCCATAATAGTTTTGCAAAATTGCACATAAATAATAATGAAAATGCAATACGTCTTGCTGTAAACTGACGTACGTAGATTGTTCTAATTTTACTTTCATGTTCTGGGTCTTCATTCAAATAGGCACATACTGTATGTAGTGGATGTGTGTTTGTTTACAGTATATTAATGTAACGCATCTTTTGCATAACATGGAAGTTACATCCAACATCACTTGCAGTCATCATGAAGTCAGATCAATATTTAATTTATATTGAAAAGTGTCGTCAATGGCTAAAAATTGAAATGCAAGAATGACATCTTTTGAAATTATTGATTGACTGGTCTTTACATCATCGAAGTATGATGTAGCTTTAAGAACAGCTATAGCATATATATATATATATATATATATATATATATATATATATATATATATATATATATATATATATATATATATATACACACGCGTGGTATTCAGCAATATATCTGCAGTTTCTTTATATGTAGTATAATTGTGAATTGATTTAATACGAAACTATTATATACTATTATGACACACTAATCAATAATAACATTAATAAACCTATATTGAACTCGTGAGAAGTATATACACATGAAATGTTTTGAGAATGGCTACGGCGTACACATACATATACACGCAATGTCATAACACCACTTCCCGTTCATGAGCGAGGTTAAGTGACAATGGGTCGGATAGTAGTTGGATAGGAGACCGTTCTTTGCGTCCAGACTATGTAGCGATATGTGGTTCGGATTTCAAGTAAAGCTGTAGGTCCCCTTTGTCATATGACCTTAGATGTTGCGAAGGAGGTTAAACAACCCCATCATTATTATATTGTGTGTGTGTGTGTGAATAAATTAATGTATATTAACCTATACACACACACACACACACACACACACACACACACACACGTCAAGCAACAAACTGTGAAGACCCGAAAACCGTTCCGGACAAAAGTGTCAATTTTCCATACCTATTTACTTATCTTATGTCTGTCTTGTCACCTACGTTGGAATTTTGGAGTTATTTTCGCCGTTTCGACCGAATTTGTAATTAACTTTGTTTCGGTTTCCTATCATCACTAAAGCTTAGTTATTAATTAAAACCCCCTTTTTGGAAATGTACTTTATTATATATATATATATATATATATATATATATAAAATTAAGGCCCTGCGAAGCTTCGAGATTCGATTTGATTTCGAATCGGGAGAGTAGATTCGATTTGATTCGTTAGCTTGGGCTCCGATTCGATATTTCCGAATCTCCATTAAGTCCAGTAAACAACATCAGTGATGTTTTGAAGAACATTTTCGTAAATAAACACTTTTCTTTTTACTTAGATTATAATTCAGTCTACATGCTGAGACCAGTCTTTTGTGCAATAACACTTTTATCACACTTTAATACCATTGTTCCTCGTCATGAGCAAATACTTAATACATTTTTTTTAGAAGGATTTACTTTGTCCTTTGTTCTCAAAAAGATTTAATTAATTTTATGCTTATTACTAATTGTGTGTAGAAACACACTAATCTATACATGTATAAGTTGATTCGATTCGATTTGAATTGTTTGGGATGATTTGATTCGAGATTCGATTTGAAAAAAAAAGTGATTCAGAGGACCCTAATATATATATATATATATATGTATGTATGTATGTATGTATAATATATATATATATATATATACACAAACTCAGAATGGTTCCCTGAGAACATTATATGTTAAACATAGACCGTGCATGGAACAAGGAACTCTTCTGGGAAAATTAAATCCACTATACAGTAGTCCGAATAAGTAATGGTAAATGACAAATACCATAGTTTTTTTCCTTTTTCATGATTTTAGCCCGACGTTGGCAACGGGTCTCTCGCAAAGAGATCCCATAAATATAGCTTCCCTCACCAGCTATCTGCAAAGCAGACAGGATCCAGCTTTGGGACGTGGATCTAGGGTTTAAAGCAAGCCTAGATCCCTACACTCAGAACCTCTATATAAGTAAAAGACTCGTTGCATTCACGTCGTGTTGAATAAATCAAAGAAAAAGGGGGTAACTATTGTATTTTTAGCCAAAAAAACCAAAACTTAAACCTCAACCGGGACATTGAGCGTCCACTTTTCAAGGCACGAAACACGTCCGTTTAGTATACACAAACTCAGAATGGTTCCCTGAGAACATTATATGGTATTTGTCATTTACCATTACTTATTCGGACTATAGTGGATTTAATTTTCCCAGAAGAGTTCCTTGTTCCATGCACGGTCTATGTTTAACATATATATATATATATATATATATATATATATATATATATCAGGGTTGGCAGAAAACCCACTTTTTTGAAAAAGCCCACCCCAGGTGTTTTTTTTCGGGTTTTTTACCTAAAACCCGAAAAAAACCGGGTAAAATTGGGTTTTTTCATGTCCATTTTTTTGTCATCTGCTGGCTTTAATATCATATATGGTAGTTCATATTAGACCTACCTATTCTTATTTTTATAATAATACTGTACTGTACCGTACACTATTAATATAACATTTGTCTTGTTTTTAGCAAAAAGGTTGCCTTCCAGGCAATTAAGCATAAAAAGTTATTATTTTCTCAGATTGAGCTTCACAACAAAATTTGGAAAACATGGACCAATTTGAACTAAATTTGGTGTGGTAAATTATCCTATTTGTTAGGCTATACTTCCTATGGAAGACAGGCCCCTGTGTCTTCTGCTGGAAGTAGATGAATTACAGCTCCCAAAGGGAACTTAATTCAGCTAGTTATATCTATTTAATTCATATTACTGAATATTTTTTCTCTTATTTCACAGTTAAATAAAACAAACTGGCAACAGCATATTTATCTTTACTGCTAGCCTACAGAATTAGTCTGTTTGAAGTTATAACTGCATTAAATAATGCCAAAGACCTTTGGATCAGGAAGAAAATCAGGGCATGAATGGAGTGAAGTCAATATTATTGATGGGACTAGTAAAGTTAGATGCAAACATTGCAATAATGAAATAAGTAATAAAATAGAGCGAATAAAAATGCATTTAATGAAATGTTTGAAACACATGGAATCAAGAAACAAGACTGACAATACTGCCAGTACATCATCTTCATACTGCCATGACATAGACCTCTCAGATGATCCAGACTCATCCTCACCACCACTGACACAATTACAGATGAAAAAAAGAAAAATTCAAAAGAAAGTAAGCGATTTTGGCATGACAACAACAACTTTGCAGAAAAATGTCATTGATAACAAAATAGCCAAATTCTTTTATGCAAATAATATTCCATTTCTATGTGCAGTCTAAGTATTTTATTGAAATGATAGAGACTCTAAGACCAGGCTACACTCCACCTTCCCGTCGAAATTTGTCTGGTCCACTTTTAAATACAATCCATGAAGAAGTTGATTTATCCACAAATTACTAAGCTGCCCACCAAGTTCAGCCTCGATTGAAAGAGTGTTCTCCACATTTGGCCTTGTCTGAACCAAATTACACAATAGATTAGGCCTTGAAAAAACTGTAAACCTTGTAAAAATTAACAGGCAATTGAGGATGACTGACCCATCTGATTGGAAAAGTGATGAAGAATAGTTAGCCATTCAGTAGATGTATATTCAAATTTCAAACAATATATAGTTTCATTTGTTCAACTTACTGTACACAATTACAATGTTCAATATAACCACATATAATAAGTCAATATTTTTCTATGTATATACCAGTATGTATTTCATGCTGGAAATTTTGGAAAACATTTATTGATTTTTGTATGGATTTATCTAGTAAACTTTTGAACTTTGACTTTTACATTACATGGGAGGGAGAAGAAAAGTCTGATGCCCATGAAACTCCCCTCCCTATGAAAAGCAAAAGTTGGGGATGCTGAGATGCTTGGACACTTAAAACTTATTAGGATTGTTTAACCTCCTTCGCAACATGCTATATATAGAGTTACATGACAGAGGAGGGGACCTACAGCTTAACATGGGTTCTGAACCATGGGTCGCTGACTGACTTCCACCCACCACAATCCTGGAGTACCATACCACCCTGATTGGCTGATGTCTACACTCTATAACCTGCTACCTCACCCAAAGAGTTATACCTGTAGGTCTATTTGTTGACTCATGTTTGCTTGCTTTGCATGTAAAATCATTATAGGCGTCTATATGACAATTTTTAAAAATAATTGCATATGCACTTAAGTTTCATGAAAAAACCCACAAGTGGGTAAAATAGTGGGTTTCTTCAAGTGGGCTTTTTTGAAAAACCCCGGGTGGGTTTTTTCGGGCTGGGCCCACTAGTGCCAACCCTGATATATATACATACTATGTATATATATATATATACATATATATATATATATACATATATATATATATACTATGTATATATATTTTGTACTATGTATATATATATATATACTATGTATATATATATATATATATATATATATGTGTGTGTGTGTGTGTGTGTGTGTGTGTGTGTGTGTGTGTGTACACAAAAGAAATTAATTCGTTTGCGTTACATAAAGCAGAAACACTGAAGTAACCGCCAAAGGGATTACGAGCGGAGAGGATTTGCAGAAAAGGACAAGAAAGAAAAGGAACACGTGAATTAAAAACTCAAAGAAATAGCAAAGAACCAAAGGGGAGACTCCAATACAGATATCAGCTGATAATGAAATGAAAGTAATATCGGACAGACCATTATTCAACTAAACTAAGATCAAGGACAAAAGAACCAATTAAGAATGTGGAGGAAACTGTTCGATATGCAGATATTATGCAAGGGATAAATGTAGATATTGAGGCGGACACTGTATCTATGCGCACCCAACCCTGCATAATTTCTACTAGAAAAATGAACTTTGGAAATTTGGAGGTAAATGCAAATTCTATCGCCTAATTATCTACAAAAATTATACAAGATATGGACTCTGCAGGTACAGAATAAAGTGTATTTATCATCGTAACGAACTTTAAGGACGAGCACCCTAAAAATAATGCCATGCCAAAACACTAAACAAATCGGGAACTAATTTTTTCGATATCTCCGACACCACAAAAATACTAAATATCCAAAACGTAGAAAGGAGAATCAGCACAGATAAGAACTCCCGAGTCGAACAGACATCAGGCAAACAGAAACTACAAAAGAACGGTACCTACTGTATCAAAACAGTTAAGTAGTATGGTTGCATTTAGTGAGCAGTGGGTAAGGGGGTAGGGGTGCCAGTGACAAGGGGGTTGAAGGGGAGGGAGTGTCATAAAAAAGGGGAGTGCCATTAGAACAATTTTAATCCCGGATAAGATCTCATAATCCTTGATAAGCTCTTTTAATCCCTGATAAAATCTTAATCCTTTAATGGTTTGTGATAAAAAAAAGGGAAAAATTAAATAAAATAGTGTGACTTCACACTATGAACTTTAGCGGTCACCGTTTTAATAGCAAAATTTTTTTAAAGACAAAAGGTTTAGAGCCCATCTCATGCAGCACGATGATGTAATAACAATATAAATATAAGATATAGGCCACCGGCAACACTGAGGCACATGATAATAGTAATACTGATAATAAAGAAAAATAATGATGTTCACCGTTGAACGACCCTGAACGTTTCTATGCCCCATCACCGACGGCCGCAGCCGAAAGTTTTGTTTTTTAACACTAAATACACATTATACTGTACACTTTAAATATATAGAAATTTGAGACTTAAGTTTAACGTACAACCATACACTGTCAACTCTTAAACCAAACAGAAGCAACCAATTTTACTTGCCACCTCCAGCCATTCAAGTCCACAGAAACCCCGCTAGCCAGGTATTCATATCCCCAGAGACCACGCTAGCCAGTTATTCAAATCCCCAGGGACCCGCCAGCCAACCCAATCATGTCCACAGAGAACCGTCAACGGAAATTCAAGAGTGTTTACATATATTATTCAACAATAAATATTAAATTATAAACCATGGATAACTTTTAATTCTGTGCATTAAACCTTGGAATCGCTTTTTTACTTGTAGATATATATACCTTACAACCTTACAAAGGTTCCGCGCGATGATTCCTCATTTCGCGAAGGTCAAGCTTGTCGCCCCTTTTCTCGAGTCGGCCTGTGAAGTAGTGAGTTGGTTTCTTGTGCTCTCCACCTCCCATAGCCAGGTACGCCCGTCTCATTGGGGATTGTTCTGAGCCAGGCGTCTAATCTTCTTTTGAAGATGTCCACTGCAACTCCCTTCGTGTTTCTTAGGTCTTTGGGCAGCTGATTAAACAGTTTTGGTCCTCTCTCAACAAAACTATTTTCTTTCAGGGTTAAGGATGTTCCCTGTCTCCCTTTTAATTTGGGAACACGACACAGTCTTCCTTTTCTACTTTGCACCGTTGTTTTGGGTTACAGGGTTCAAACTAAGATTAGGGACTAGTTTCTCCATTATTTTCCAAGTGTAAATAATGGTGTATTTCTCTCTTGTCCTTTGCAGTGAACATTGGTCTAGTTCGTGTAACCTTTCCCAGTAATTTAGTTCTTTGCACCCCTTGACCTTGGTTGTGAAGCTTCTCTGAATCCCTTCCAGCTGTCTAATGTCTTCTTTTTTATATGGGGATGTTAGGACCGAGCAGTATTCCAATTTGAGTATGATCAGGGTTTTCAGTAGAGGAATCATTACATTCCTATCCCTTCTTTTAAAGGTTTTCAATATCTGCCCCGTTATTCTCTTTGTTCTGTTTACTGCTACTTTATTTTGTGTTTCAAATTTCGCATCATCAGTCATTACAACCCCTAAATCTTTTGCTCTAGAATTTCTCTGAATTTTCTGTCCATTTGGGGTATAATATTCCATGGATTTTAGGTCTTCTCTTTTACCGTACCGTAACAGCTGAAATTTCTCAGTGTTAAACTTCATATTGTTGTCTTCCGTCCACTTCTAGATTCTGTTCATGTCGGTTTGTAGAGATCCTATATCTTCTGGGTTTCTTATTTTTCTACTGATCTTTGTGTCATCCGCAAAGGATGTTGCTGTGCTGTCTCTGGTAACGTCCTCATCTATGTCAGTTACATGATTATGAAGAGTAGTGGAGCTAATACTGTTCCTTGTAGTACTGAGTTGAGGACCTCTGATTCTGATGAAGATACTCCTTGTACTGTAACGACTTGCCGCCGTTCACTAAGGAAATTATATATCCATTTCCCTACTTTTCCTGTTATTCCCATATATTTCAGTTTATGTATTATAATTCCATGGTCACACTTGTCGAACGCTTTGGCAAAGTCTGTGTATAGTACATCATAGTTTTCATTACTTTCAAGTGCATCAATTATGTTGTTGTAGTGTTCCATTAGTTGTGATAGGCATGATCTGCCTGACCGAAATCCATGTTGGTTATCATTTAATTTTTTCTGAGTTTCCAAAAAGTCATAGATTTTCTGTCTGACTATTCTTTCAAATATTTTAGTGAGATGAGATGTAAGTGACACTGGCGTATAGTTTTTAGCCTCGGATCGCTCTCTTCCTTTATATATTGGGACTATGCTCGCGCTGTTCAGGATGCCCGGTATTTCTCCCGTGTCCAGTGATCGTCTCCATCTCCAATATAGGGGCTCAGCGATTGCATTCTTGCAGTTTTTGATCGGTGTGGCATTCCTGCCGCTGAGTGTGTTTTAGTTTCTCTATGGCTTGTGTAATATCATCCGTCGTAAAGTCGAAGTCCGTTATACTTTCCCCTTGTAGTTCTTCTTCAGAGAACGCGTTTCTATCGCATATCAATTTGTCAGTTTTGGGGATACTGAAAGATGATTCGTACTGAGTTCTTAATATTTCAGATACTTCTGTTAAATCATCAGATAAAGCACTGTTCTCGTTTTTTAAGGTCCAATAGTCGCATGGTTTTTCGACTTTCTTTTTGCGAAATTATAGAAGTACTTTGAGTTAGCCTTTATCGCTTCTATAGCGTCGTCGTCGTCTTTTTCTGTATGCTTCTCACTTAGTTCCTGTATGACGTCATCGATACTTTGCAGTTTATCATTTAATATTTTTTTGATGTTATCTTTACAATTACTTAATTTTGCAGTCACTCTTTTTCTCTTTCGGAACAATGCCCTCTTTTGTCTCTCGAACCTGCTTCTCTTTCCTCTTTGTTGTATTTTTGGGACATGTTTTGCCACAATGTCTAACGTCTTCTCCTCTAAAGTCGTTAGCATCTCCTCCGTTGTCTTGGCCTCGAAAATGGTTTTCCAATCTATTACTTCCATGCTGGATGTAACATCTCAGTTTATGGCTTTGGAGTGAAAATTTCGAATTTGTGCGTGTTCTTTTGCGTGTTCTGTTGTTCGTGTTCTTTCCTTTCCTGTTGCCTTTATATTAGTTATTATTTCAATGATGTTGTGGTCCGATATCATAGTTGGGGATATTTCTACATTATCAATTTGCAAAGCTGGGCACAAACCGTTAATCCGTTAATCGTTAATTAACGAAGTTAACTTTTTCGTTAACGATTTAACTTTTAAGTTAACTTTGAAAATCATTATCGGACTAATTAACTTCCGTTACATTTAACTTCCGTTAACTCAAGTCCGTTAACCCAAAAAATTCATAAATAAACGTTTAAAAGTTTCTATTATTTTCAGTGCTGAGCAGGTGCGCAATTAATCCGCCACTGTTAATAGTGATGAACGAATTTCCATTTCCGCAGTGCAAAATCAGGCGATATATTTGTTTCCGTCGCCACAATTTGTGTCTTACCAAATATGGTAGTTATTTATGGCATTGGTTTGAGCAAAACATGGTCGACTGTAAAATCAGGCGGAAAGATTTGCCATTTGAGTTGAATGTTTCAACTTCTTTCAAGAAACATCACGAGCATTTTAAGGCACTTTCAATAATATATATGTAACAATTACAACAAATAACTACATTCGTTTCATTTGCAGTCTGTCTCTTGCGCAACATGTTTGTGCTAGTGAATATTTAAAAATAATCGTTGTCAAGTAAGTCATGTATATTTATAATATGTCTGTGAGTACAAGAGGTTTCGGCCCCTCCTGGAGGATGACGAATGCCAGCTGGCTGCTGCCTTCCATCCCAGGTTTCGCCTCATCTGGTTGGACAAGTATGACAACACCAAGGTCGCCAGGGTGAGGAAAAGCATGGAGGGTACAGTCGAGGAGGCCATGAAGCAGCAGTCCAACGAAGTGGGCAGCAACAGTGGAGGCAGCAACAACGAGGAGGAGGAGGAGGATGACTTCTTCAGTGCTGTCATCCAGACAAAAGAGAGCAGCAGAAGCCACAGGTCACTCAAGGGCAAGGCCCAGAACTTGGTCAAGACCTGGCTGGAGACCAACTCCAAGGACTTGCTGACAGATGCTGCCTTCTTGGGTGAGCAAGTGTTGGTGGACTTGTTCATCAAGTTCAACACAGCCATCCCCTCCAGTGCTGCAGTGGAGCGTTTGTTCTCTATGGGCAAGGACATCCTGAGGGCCAAGAGATCATCCCTGTCTGATGAAAACTTTGATATGCTAATTTTCATGAAGGGCAACATGCATCTCATGGACAAAATGGAGAACGAGAAGAAGAGGGAAAATTAAATTATATATATATTGTGTTTTTCATTTTTTGTATAATAAAAGTTAACGTTAACGGTTTATCGGTAACTTCCGTTACATGTTTAACGAATTAACGGATTAACGGTTAACGAAGTTAACTTTTTGGTTAACGGATTAGCGGTTAACGAAGTTAACTTTTTGGTTAACGGTGCCCACCACTGTCAATTAGGTTGCTGTTGTTTGTGAATACCAAATCTAGGCAGTTCTTTTTTCTTGTTTTCTGTTATTTCTTGCGTTAACATAAATTCATCAGCTAGAGCTAGTAGCATTTTTACCTGCTCCTGGTCTTCTCGTGTGCACCCCATTGTCCTGGTGTATACATATATTTTTTCCTATCCTTTTATATTTCATGAATGGGAAATTAAAATCACCACAGAGAAAAATATTTGAGGTTGAGAGTGTAGATCTTTTACCCAGTTTCTTACTCTGTAATGGAATCTGAAAATTTTGAGGTTGGCGTGTTTCGGGCTCTGTACATTACAATTAGTACCATATTTAATTTTTCAACTTTTGCTGCTACACATTGTACGTAGCTGTTTGAGGTACTTAGTCATTTCTGCCATATGCCTTTCGCGTGTGTAAATAGCACATCCTCCTTTACGTCTCACTGTTCTGTCGGCTCGGAGGATGTTATAGTTGTCAATTTGTATTTCTTTTTTGACAACACAGTACTCACAATTTTCACAGTTCGCCTGGCAGTCTTTTAGATGAGTTTCCGTGAGGCATGCAAAGTCTGCTCTGGCTTCTTGCATGAGTCCTTTCAGGTATAAAACTTTGTCCGGGGAATGATTTGATTTAAGGCCCTGAATGTTATCTAGGATTATTTTTATTTTTTCTCTATCGTTTTCGCATGAAAGTGGTTCCGATTCGTTTTCCAATGGAGGTACCGGTTTCGTTATACATATATATTAGCCCCTCCCGAAAAGAAATTCTGGCTACGCCCCTGTGTATATATATATATATATATATATATAATATATATATGCGCCTCGGTGGTGTAATGGTTAGCGTCGCTGACTACAAGTTCATCGGCCCCGGGATCGAGACCCGGTGACGGCAGGTGGCGCGCAGCAAAACCCAGCTGTTCATCCTTCCACACAATAAAAAAAATTTGGTTGGTAGATAAATGGATACCCTGGGGAGCCTAATGATTAAGACACTGGGCTGCTGGTGGGGCGTGGTTCGGATTCCACGTTAAATTGTAGGTCTAAGGTGGGGTGACGAGCTTAACCTTCGTAAGAATGAACATTTCGGGCGGAAGCAAAACCAAGGTTCTACTGCTTTATTCTAGAAAAAAGGTACCGGAACACACACTCGTGTGTATATATAATATATATATATATATAAAGGGTGTCCCAGAAGTCTTGGAGGGGTTTTACTTGGCTATAACGTTTTTGTTTGGGGACCAAATAAAAAAAGGTTTGTAACACTTGAAAATATATTTATTGCAATTTTACTTACAAATTTAATATCTTGTGAAAATCTTCATTTTCATTGCGTAAATCTAAAATCGCATTAGCGTACGTTATCCGACTCTGTTGATCTTGTGGTTTGATTTCTTGAGCAATTTGAATTTTGTACGGGTGAAGATTGATATCCTCTCTTAAAATTCGATGTAAGGAACTTCTTGGAATGTTTAATTCCTGGTTGCGTCGTCGGACTGACGTGGATTTTCCTCAACGCTTTCACGAACCATCTCAATCCTATTTGGACTTCGGCTTGTCGGAGGACGCCCAGTCTGTGGTTCGTTTCCCTGACCCTTTCCCATACGAAATTTAGCGACGTACCGTCGAATAGCTCGATCAGAAGGAGCAGAACGTGTGTTGAAGTTTAATCTAAACGCTTTTTGAGCGGCAACGATGGAAGAGTTGTTTGTCAAATAAAGTTCCACAATAGCCACTCTTTGTTGCACTGTCCAGGATTCCATTTTCATTAATCGCAGCAAGGGTACTTTAATTGAAAAAAAAAATTAATAAAAAAAGAAAAAAGTTATAACCAAATAAAACCCCTCCAAGACTTGTGGGACACACTGAGCGATAGGCTCGACCTCTAACAAAATGGAACTTGGATCAGAATTAACGTAAAGCAAGGATTTAATTTTGTTTGATGAGGAAAATGCGCTGATAAAGAGGAAGTCAGCAGTTTTTCTCCATCGCTATTCGAAATATTTGGAATCGTAGAGATGGTAAAAAGTTCTAATTACAGTTGAATCGCTGAATTAGAGCTGAAACCGCCGGCCTAGCTTAACTTTGACTATCAAGCGCAGGCTGAGTTTTAACGAGAAAACTCGTTTTAAGAGATTCGCGCATGAAAAGAATGAAATAATATTTCACTCTAAATGCGTCGTGAAAATAAATAGGGCTTAAGGTTGTTATATACGTAGCTGTAATTAAGAGAAATCGAGTAGGAACAGCCAAAGTTGACTTAAATGTAAGAGAAGAGTTATTGACACCTACTTGAAATCTCAAGAGAAACTGAAAAGCGGACGGAGACTCCGCCTGAGGAGTGCGAAAGTTTTGCTGCGGGGGCTTCATCTGGCCCGTGGAATTCAAATCGACACGATATGATAAGTAAATTGTGACAGGGAGGGGCTCTATCGAGGTTGAAATGTGTGCGTCTTCATGTGAGAATTTGTACATTATTTATCTTTGGCACGATGATGCGGAAAGAGAGCAAAAATGGATAGAAAGTTTAACGATAGAATTTGCGCCGATGGTAAAAGGACGTATATGAAAGGATAGGCATTTGATTTTGTAGAATTATGTTATTGAATGTTACTTTTGTCAAATAATATTTGAAAAGTTACACTTTGAAGGTTGCTCCAACAATAAAACTCAATACTTTTTATTAGAAGTAGTGATTTCTGTGTATCACCTTTTTGTTTATTCTGGCTGTCATTTCATTGAAAGGTACCGGTACACGGTACCGGTGTGTTAATATTTATATTTCCAAACTAAATTATGCCTCGTAAATATTCCAAACTACACAGTTCATGACATTCTCCGCAAACGTCTGTACAAAGGGAACAAAGTGGATGTGATACATCAGTTATTGGATGATGACTATTCTGTACGAGTGAGAGCCTGTGACCTTTTTAGTTAATATATTGAAGAGAATGACTTCCAGTTTGATCTTTTTTCTCGATGAAGCTCCCTTTTATGGTAAAGCCAATAGATGTAACTGTAGAATTTGGGCTGTGGATAATCCGGTAAAAACACATTAACGTGAACGGAATTCACCAGAAGTTAACGTTTGGTGTGCTGTCACGTGACAATGATTGGTCCATTTTTTTTGGCGATCGTACCGTGACTGGAGCGAACTCTCTTTATATGCTGCAGACACGTTTTCTCTCCCAACTAAGAGCTATTACAGTTGACATGAGGAGAGTAAACTTTCAATAAGCTGGGTCGAATCCCGGCTATGCCGTTGCTGTTCGCATTTTTAAGTTGTAACCTTTTAGCTATTTTAGGTTTTTATCTGTAGGAGTATGTTAAAACGCTCGTGCATCGTGACAAACTTGGGGGGGTCAAGCAGAATTCCGTCAAGGAATCAAAGAGGTTATTGGATCCATTCCACAAGCGCATCTTACTTTAATGTAGTTTGAACCTCGCATACGCAAAATAGCAACAGATGATGGTGAACTTGTGAAAATATTTTAAACCTTGACAATTTAAAAATGTAAACAAGAAAAAAAATGAACATTATTTTTGCACCATTATTTCACTGGCAACTTGCATGTAATTTTTAGCCCATTTTTTAAATCACTGACAAACATAATGGAATTATATCATTACATCAGTAATAATGGAATTATATAAATTACATCAATAATAATGGAATTACATCAATAATAATGGAATTACATCAATACTGAATGGTTAAAATTTAATACAGAAAAAGTTCTCGACAAAGTATTATTTATTGCTTATTCGAATTATTTATTTTTCTTTATTTCTCAACTCTTTTTTCCCTCTTGTATTTTTTTTCAATTTTGGCTTATTTTCTTTGTCATTTCATTTGTTTTTAAGTGTCTCAAAGTATTTTTTTGAAAGAAGAACACTTTTGGTTTTGTTGTTTTTGTAACACGTTTGTTTCAGTGTCTTCTGTTGTGAATGAGAGTTGTTGGACTGTTTCAAATACGGTTGTAATTAATGTCGTGTTGCAATTTAAATTTGATTCCGCCCATACACCCATTTCAGGGTACGAGCAGCTTGCAGCAGCATTCCCAAACAAACAGAGCGTCAGTATATTGACGGGTCCCCCTGTACGTAGTTCATCACATATATATATATATATATATATATATATATATATATATATATATATTACTATGAGGCATTTAACATCAGGGAAACGTATGAAAAAATGCTTGCCTGCATGGACGCAATAGCATATATTGAAAGTATAATCAAATTCCGTAAGTAAAGTCTATTTTAAATTCTGTTTTTGACGGACTTTTTATGGTTTTAAACCCTTTGAGACGTTTGATGCACAGCTCGTAAAATTGCAAAAATGTGTGATCTTCATAAATGTAGTCTTTAGTCATAAAATCGTTGATATGAATATTTTTATTTTAAATTATGTGGTTTGCTTGCGAATCAGCGTTTCTTTTACAAAATGTCAATCAGCTATCTCCAATTTCCTTACAATAGAATATATATACAGTCAGGAACGTAGACAGAGGGGAGGCTACGGAGGCTTCAGCCCCCCCCCCCCAGAAATAAAATTGTAGGTTTGCTATTTCTATGCATTTTTTTTTTATTATAAGTAAATTATAAGTAAGTACACCATGCCAAGTACCTTCAGCGCGTTTAATTACACTGTTCAACAACATTATTTTTTTTAGATGATAGTAGTTGTTTCCTTTGCATTTTTCATCTCTGATTACGAAAATGATAATGAAATTTTGTATCACGTCAGGTTTTCGAGAAATTTGGGGCTCAAGTCTTCACCAAATTTGTATATAGATAATGAATTGAACAAATTATTAAAACTGCAACTACCCCAAAGCTGAGAGTATCTCAGCAGAAAATGTTTTCGCTAATGTAGGATGATGTAATTCCTGACACGTTCATACCTGTCGTAACATGTCAATTTCCCTTCTGATTTGTCACAGAAGGCTACTTGCAGATATGAGTTATGCCGCAAGCTGCTTCATAGTGCGGATCAGTTCATGTGCAACGAAATTTGATTTTATAGTGTTTTTTCTATTTACCTAATCATTTAATTGTGCGCGTGTTACACAAAATAGCGCCTTGAAGAAAAAAAAGGATAATTTGAAATGTCGCGTAATTGTGTGAACAATCCTAACAGTTTCTGTTACTTGTGCGGTGATTACCTGATAAAAGATCACAAAAGAAACATTATTACCTTAATTAAAAAAGCTTGTGTGCTCTACTTCGGCTGCAAAATCGGGGATCAAGATAAAGTTTGGGCTCCCCATATATGCTGTGCGCGTTGTGCTGCGACCTTCAGGGGTTGGTTAAAAGGGACGAGTACCTATATGCCGTTTGCAGTCCCTATGATTTGGAAAGAGCAAAACAGATCACTTCAAAGATTGTTATTTTTGTTTAACTAATGTCAGTGATTTTTCCTCGAAAAATAAGAAGAAAATTGAATACCCGAGTCTGCCTTCCGCAATGTGACCAGTAGTACATTGTAAAACTCTACCAGTTCCTAAACCCCTTGGATCGTGGAGTTTAGTTGAACTTGATGATGAACCTGCTGAAAATGAACCTATGGAATTGAAAAATCAAGCAGAATTTTTAGGGTCCAGATTACAAGGATACCAGCATAGCCGTTTTTCGCAAACGCCAAAAAATATCTAAAAATTCTTTTCTGTGACTGGTGGCCTTTCTTTTTGTAATGACATTGATAGTTTGATGATGACTCAAGGACACGAGCATAAACCTTTAGAATGACGACTTTTCATCGATTCATCAAAACTTAGTTTGAAGGCTCTCCTGTTGCATACTGGAAATATCTATTTTTCAGTTTTCTATTCTGTCCATATGAAAGTCTTATGAAAATGTGGAATTTTTTCTGAATAAAAATAAATTCAAAAGATATAACTAGCATATCTGTGGTGATCTCAAACTCATTGGGCTGTTTCTTGGTTTACAGCTTCGATATACAAAATATTGCTGTTTTCTTTGTGAACGAGACAGCAGAGCAAAGAATTCTCATTATACTGTTAAGAACTGGCCACCTCGTCAGTCTTTCACGCCTGGACAAAAAATGTTGCGTGCCATAAATTGGTGGATCCTGAAAAAGTTTATTTGCCACCTTTTCACACCAAACTAGGATTAATGACAAATTTTGTTAAGACAATGGACAGAGCGGGAGATGGATTCCAGTAGTTGAAACAAAAATTTCATCTGATTAGCGATGCCAAAATAAAAGAGGGAATTTTCGTTGGTCCACAAATAAATGAGTTAAAGAAAGATGGTGCCTTTGATGAAGTCCTGAATGAATCTGAAAAAGCAGCTTGGAATGCTTTTAAAGCAGTGACTCAGAATTTCTTAGGCAACAAAAATCGCTAACTATGCAGAATTGGTTGATGAACTTCTCCACGCTTACAGATCATTGGGATGTAATATGAATTTAAAAATTCATTTTTTGTATTCGCACTTGGAGTTTTTCACGCCAAACCTGAAAGAGGTCAGCGATGAGTATGGAGAGTGGTTTCATCAGGACATTTTTGCAATGGAGAAACAATATCAAGGCAAGTGGAGTCCAAACATGCTGGCTGATTACTGCTGGACGCTAATAAGGGAAGCCTGATGTCACTCGCAAGCAAAAATCATCAAGAAAAACACTAAGTAAAAAACCATTTTAATATTGTCTTTGTGTATTGATTATTGTATTATTTTCGAATATAAAAGTGATTTTCTCAAAAAACTGACGTGACAGCAAAATTTCATGGTCATTTTCATAATCAGCGTGGAAAAATCTAAAGGAATCACCAGATTTCATTTGAGAAAAAAAGGGAAACAAATTCGTTGAACACCGTTATTGTAATACATTTATGAGTGTGTTTTTACTCATTTACACACTTTTAATATACTGTACAGGGTGTCCATAAATGATTACCCTGATTAAAGCATGCTATAACTTTTAAATAAACACTCTTATTCAAACACAGTTTTAATCATAAGTAGATAAACATACAACGTTTTGATACATAGTCAATGAACTTAATAAGCTTTCACATGTGCAACCCTAGTGGAACGTAAAATGTCTAAACGGTATTCACACTCACGCCACACATTTTCCAACATTTACCTTGTAGGCGTGTAACTTCAAACGTTTGTGTAACACCTTGTGCACCGTAGACTTCGGTATCTTTAGTTGGTATGAAGCTTGTCTCACCGATTTCCTTGGTGATCGTGTGAAAGCAGTTTGAATGTTTTCCACCGTCCCATCGGAAACTGATGGTCTACCACTGCTCTTTCCCTTTTCCACGTTTCCAGTTTCCAAGAATTTTTCATCCACGACTTAATTAACTTCACATCAGGTGGATTCTTTCCATACTTTGTTCTGAACCTTCGCTGAACACTGACAGGAGATTTTGTTTCTGCAAGCCACACAACACATTGTGCCTTCTCTGTCACAGACGCCATCTTAGCTGAACAGCTACTACAGCGCTCCTAGCGGCGAATGCGGTAGACGAAACACACCAGCACAGAAACTCTATGCGTGTACGAGATCACCTGTAAAAAGAAAACGGATGTAAGATTCGTCATTAAAACATGAGAACATACTGTTTTCAGGGTAAACATTTATGGGCACCCTGTATATGTTATATTCTTCCGTGTTGTGTTCCGTATAACAGATCGTACCGTCGATGATGATGACCTGAAGAAGTCATCGCAATATCTTACCTCCTCAGGCGTGTTCAGTAGAGTACGATAATTAAGGGCTCGTTAGGGACAAGGAAACTCGTGGGCAAATATTCTACTTTACTTGAATTTATAGTGATAAGGTTGGAATCAATTTAAGCAAGTACTGAGTCGTTTGTGACAACTTTGAATTTATAAGGTCCTTAATTCTAGTTTTATAAACTAAGTTTCTCAGTGTCGATAGACACGGACTTCTTACCGTCGTCTAATTAAGCCCAAGACTTCTTAATACCGTCTGAGTCCTGTATGGATTACTTTCTCGGCTTTAGTTCAGAGACCAGCGGCTAACTCGGCTTATTCGAATCTGTCTTTCACAACGCTATACAGATTGGGCTTTCCTGCCCCTATCCGGAGATCCGTAAATAACCGTCGCGTGCCGGAATCTGAATCTCAGGCCGCTGAGCCCTTCTTTTATATTAGAAGGAACGGAAGCCCTCCCACGTGACTCTCAATCCATTGTGTCACAAAGGCACAATTATGCAGAGTCTGGCTGCGTCACTAGCGCGTGACTTCCGTTCGGAAGGAAGTACTGAATGAATAATATAATCCTCGAAATAATTTAAACCCTTTGTGTTGCCAGAGCGCGGCTCTAGATTGTTATCAGAGTCTCCTTTTTCTCGAACGTCTTATATATAATGAAATATAGTATAACATATACTCGTGTGTATATATATATATATATATCACCTTACCTTACAAAGGTTCAGCGCAATGATTCCTCATTTCACGAAGGTCAAGCTTGTCGCCCCTCCTCTCGAGTTGGCCTGGTGAAGTAGTGAGTTGGTTTCTTGTGCTCTCCACCTCACATAGCCAGGTACGCCCGGCTCATCGGGGATTGTTCTGAGCCAGGCGTCTAATCTTCTTTTGAAGATGTCCACTGCAACTCCCTTCGTGTTTCTTAGGTCTTTGGGCAGCTGATTAAACAGTTTTGGTCCTCTCACTACAAAACTATTTTCTTTCAGGGTTAAGGATGTTCCCTGTCTCGCCTTCAATTTGGGAATACGACACAGTCTACCGTTTCTACTTTCCACCGTTGTTTGGGGAGTTATAGGGTTCAGAGTAAGATTAGGGACTAGTTTCTCCATTATTTTCCAAGTGTAAATAATGGTGTATCTCTCTCCTCCTTTCCAGTGAATATAGGTCTAGTTCGCGTAACCTTTCCCAGTAATTTAGTTCTTTGCACCCTTGATCTTGGCTGTGAAGCTTCTCTGGATCCCTTCCAGCTGTCTAATGTCTTCTTTTTTATATGGGGATGTTAGGACCGAGCAGTATTCCAATTTGGGTATGATCAGGGTTTTCAGTAGAGGAATCATTACATTCCTATCCCTTCGTTTAAAGGTTCTCAATATCTGCCCGTTATTCTCTTTGCTCTGTTTACTGCTATCTTATTTTGTGTTTCAAATTTCGCATCATCTGTCATTACAACCCCTAAATCTTTTGCTCTAATTTCTCTGAATTTCCTGTCCATTTGGGGTATAATATTCCATGGATTTTAGGTCTTCTCTTTTTCCGTACCGTAACAGCTGAAATTTCTCGTGTTAAACTTCATATTGTTGTCTTCCGTCCACTTGTAGATTCTGTTTATGTCGGTTTGTAGAGATCCTATATCTTCTGGGTTTCTTATTTTTCTACTGATCTTTGTGTCATCCGCAAAGGATGTTACTGTGCTGTCTCTGGTAACGTCCTCATCTATGTCAGTTAGCATGATTATGAAGAGTAGTGGAGCTAATACTGTTCCTTGTGGTACTGAGCTGAGGACCTCTGATTCTGATGAAGATACTCCTTGTACTGTAACGACTTGCCCCTCACTAAGGAAATTATATATCCATTTCCCTACTTTTCCTGTTATTCCCATATATTTCAGTTTATGTATTATGATTCCGTGTCACACTTGTCGAACGCTTTAGCAAAGTCTGTGTATAGTACATCATAGTTTTCATTACTTTCAAGTGAATCAATAATGTTGTTGTAGTCCCTGACGAAACCCATGTTGGTTATCATTGAATTTTTTCTGAGTTTCCAAAAAGTCATAGATTTTCTGTCTAACTATTCTTTCAAATATTTTAGTGAGATGATGTAAGCGACACTGGCCTATAGTTTTTGGCCTCGGATCGATCTCCTCCTTTATATATTGGGACTATGTTCGCGCTCTTCAGGATGCCCTATTTCTCCCGTGTCTAGTGATCGTCTCCATATCCAGTATAGGGGCTCAGCGATTGCATTCTTGCAGTTTTTGATCAGTGTGGCATTCCATTTATCCGGTCCTGCCGCTGAGTGTGTTTTTAGTTTCCCTATGGCTTGTGTAATATCATCCGTCGTAAAGTCGAAATCCGTTATACTTTCCCCTTGTGTTCTTCTTCAAAGAACGCGTTTCTATCATATCAATTTGTCAGTTTTTGGGATACTGAAAGATGATTCGTACTGAGCTCTTAATATTTCAGATACTTCTGTTAGATCATCAGATAAAGCACTGTTCTCGTTTTTTAAAGGTCCGATAGTCGCATGGTTTTTCGACTTTCTTTTTGCGAAATTATAGAAGTACTTTGAGTTAGCCTTTATCGCTTCTATAGCGTCGTCTTCTTTTTCTGTATGCTTCTCATTAGTTCCTGTATGACGTCATCGATACTTTGCAGTTTATCATTTAATATTTTTCTGATTGTTATCTTTACAGTTACTTAATTTTGCAGTCACTCTTTTTCTCTTTCGAACAATGCCCTCTTTTGTTCTCGAACCTGCTTCTCTTTCCTCTTTGTTGTATCTTTGGGACATGTTTTTCCACAATTTCTAACGTCTTCTCCTCTAACGTCATTAGCATCTCCTCCGTTGTCTTGGCCTCGAAAATGGTTTTCCAATCTATTACTTCCATGCTGGATGTACATCTTCCCAGTTTATAGCTTTGGAGTGAAAATTAAAAATTTCGAATTTGCTTCTTTCTGTTGTGCGTGTTCTTTCCTTTCCTGTTGCCTTTATATTAGTTATTTCAATGATGTTGTGGTCCGATATCATAGTTGGGGATATTTCTACATTATCAATTAGATTACTGTTGTTTGTGAATACCAAATCTAGGCAGTTGTTTTTTTTTTGTTTTCTGTTATTTCTTGCGTTAACATAAATTCATCAGCTAGCTAGTAGCATTTTTACCTGCTCCTGGTCTTCTCGTGTGCCCCCCTTGTCCTGGTGTATACATATATTTTTTCCTATCCTTTTATATTTCATGAATGGGAAATTAAAATCACCACAGAGAAAAATATTTGGGGTTGGAGAGTGTAGATCTTTTACCATTTCTTACCTCTGTAATGGAATCTGAAAATTTTGAGGTTGGCGTGTTTGGGGGTCTGTACATTACAATTAGTACCATATTTAATTTTTCAATTTTGCTGCTACACATTCTACGTAGCTGTTTGAGGTACTTATAGCATTTCTGCTATGTGCCTTTCGCGTGTGTAAATAGCACATCCTCCTTTACGTCTCACTGTTCTGTCGGCTCGGAGGATGTTATAGTTGTCAATTTGTATTTCTTTTTTGTCAATACAGGACTCACAATTTTCACAGTTCGCCTGGCAGTCCTTTAGATGAGTTTCCGTGAGGCATGCAAAGTCTGCTCCGGCTTCTTGCATGAGTCCTTTCAGGTATAAAACTTTGTTCGTGGAATGGTTTGATTTAAGGCCCTGATGTTGGCTAGGATTATTTTTATTTTTTCTCTTCGTTTTCGCATACAGGTGGTTCCGATTTGTTTTCCAATGGGGTGCCGGTTTCGTTGCCTTGTGGTCCTCCGAGAATTTACCTCTTTTTATCTTTGTCGGTACCTGTTGTCCCGATAACGCATGAAGTGTCTTTGCGTGCCTTCTGTCCGGCTCTCGGATTCCTATATTTGTCAGCTGGTTTTGTAATTGCTGGATAGTATTTAGCAGCTGAATTGTTGGCTGCGTCTAAAAAATTGGCACTCTTCTTTGATGTTCGTTTTTCTGTTCACCCGTTGCGTTCCTTTGAGGGTGGTGGTATCGGCATTTTTTTCCGTATTTGCAACTCCCATATCTTGCATAGTGTTGCAGACCGTAAGATGGTGGAACTGCATTTCTTATCAAATTTGCAGTATCCACTTGTGTAATGCGTGTTGCATAATGTGGGATGTGCATATATGCATTGCCCATCCCGATATCTGCAGTTCCCTTTCGCGTAGTATTTACATACGATATTTTCTACGCTTCTACTCTTTTTTCTTATTATTTTCAAAGTTCTTAATTTTGGCATTATCATTATTTTTCTTTGGCTGTTTATTTTCTACGTTTTTAGTTATTATCTTTATCATTTCGCTCGTTGGACCGTTTGACTACTTCGCACTTTTACTTATTTCTTTTCTTTCATCTATGTCTTCCTTCCGTATTATATTGTTTATATTGTTATTCGTTATTAAATTGTTGTTCGTTATTATGCTGTTTTCGTTATTTCGTCTCTCTCTCATCCACCCGTTTTTCGTTGGGACATTTCCGGACCCTGTGTCCCCATTATTTCTTTTTTGTAACTTCGAGTCTGCTATCTCCATTTCTTTAAAGACCGCGAAAGAATTTACGCTGTGTACATGCGCCACATAGAAATTTGATCCCCACGACGTGTTTCGCGTTCGAGACAAGAGTTATTTCCCTCTCATTCCAATTCATGCAGATAAAGTCTTGCAGTCGTTGACAGAAATCACATCAATCGCTGCGTTTTCCGTTGTTTCCAGATTACACAAATTACAGATTAAGTGAGAGATTTGGACCCATAGCCATGCTATTCCTTAATTAGCGTAAAAAGAAATACCCACACAAATTCATTCTTTTATTTATTTATTTTTTTTTTTCTTTCCTTTCGATGGTCGTAGGGTTTTCTGACCTTTGCGTTTTATGACCTTTTTCCTGCCTTGTTTCAAACTTTCTCGAATGCCAACCGTATTTCGTTTTGAATATATACGTTAAAACTGGTGATAAATTATGTAAACTGTATTGCACTTTCTTAATTTTAATGAATTTCACTTTATATTTATATGCACGGATTCACTGATACTTTATACACTTTCGGGTGTAAACAGAATAATCCGCCGAGTAGTTTATTCCCTTCTTATTTGGGTGTTAATACAGAGAGAGACACAACACGTCCATTCACCACAAGGTACAAGCAAACTATATATATATATATAGTCATTGTTTCGTAGTCCACATTTTACTCGGCTGAAGTTTGATTTGATGATCTTAAATGTTGCGAAGGAGGTTAAACAACCCCATAAAAAAAAGTTAAGTTTGCTGCTGTACTTGTACGAGTAGTTGTTGACTGTTGCAGGAGAAAACTTTTGTTTTGAACGCATCCAAGGGTTCGAAGCATTCTTGGCTCATCCAGAAAAAAATATTTAATAAAAATAATTCACTGAAAACAATTATTTAAAAATTTATTTAATAAAAATTATTTTGATCAAAAATTTAATTAATAAAATTGTAATGTAGAACAAAACTATAAATGTCATGAACACATCCGTAATTCTTGGTGGCGTAGCGAGAAGAATATTTCCTACGTTGCGTGATGGATATTTCAGGAAGAGCACTTTGAATCCTTATAAGGGTATAAAAATGTATGTTGTTTCCGTATGTATAATGTGTATAACTGAATATATAGCAGGAGTTAAATTTAAGTTAAACAAAAAAATTCTGATAAAAAGAATTTGATAAAATTCGGTTAGGCATATTGCTGGTAAATTCAAATAATGGCTAATTTCAGAGTAACCATAATTTATGCTTAATTAAATTTAAAATTTTTTTTTTTAAATTTGACTGATGATTTTTGTATCATCGGCAAAGGATGCTACAAAGCTAGTTCTTTTTACTCCTATATCTCTGCCAGTAAGCATGGTTATATAAATAATAGAGAAGCTAGAAGTGGTCCTCGCGGCACTCAGCTACGTACTACAGTCTCAAAAGTAGATATTCCTCAAGCCGTAACCACTTGTTTAAGTTTCCTCGGAAAGTTATGTTCATTTATTACTTTCCTTGTCATTCCCATACTTCTCAGTTTGTACGCTATATTTTGTGGCTGTACTTATCAAATACTTTGGTAAAATCTGTGTATAATTTGTGTTGTTTTCTAGAGCATCAATTTTATATATATATATATGGAGAGAGAGGGGCCTATATAATTATATATATATATATGGAGAGAGGGGCCTATATAATTATATATTATATATATCGTAAAGAACGACGCTTGTATAGGAGATATTCCGCGCAAGACGAGAAAGAGAAACAACAAATGAAAAAAAGAAGTACCACCTGGGAATCGAACCCGGGATCTTCCGATTGCCGGTCAGACGCGATAACCACTACACCATGGACTTCACTCTTCCAAATGCCGTAATTCCTCTACATACTCGCAGAAACCAATGCCCCAAGTATGTAGAGGAATTACGGCATTTGGAAGAGTGAAGTCCATGGTGTAGTGGTTATCGCGTCTGACCGGCAATCGGAAGATCCCGGGTTCGATTCCCAGGTGGTACTTCATTTTTTTCATTTGTTGTTTTCTCTTTCTCGTCTTGCGCGGAATATCTCCTATACAAGCGTCGTTCTTTACGTTATTTATACTGCGTGTTCTTTGCAGTTGAATGTATATATATATATATATAGAGAGAGAGAGAGAGAGGGGCCTATATAATTATATATACGGTATATATATATATATATATACATTCAACTGCAAAGAACACGCAGTATAAATAACGTAAAGAACGACGCTTGTATAGGAGATATTCCGCGCAAGACGAGAAAGAGAAAACAACAAATGAAAAAATGAAGTACCACCTGGGAATCGAACCCGGGATCTTCCGATTGCCGGTCAGACGCGATAACCACTACACCATGGACTTCACTCTTCCAAATGCCGTAATTCCTCTACATACTCGCAGAAACCATATATATATATATATATAATTGATAGGTTTGTTTCTAGAAAACCTTAAACATACTTATAATGAAAAGGAAGAGCAAGGACGCAACATACACCATTACTTTAATATAGATCCGCCGTTTCGAAGGATTACAACCTTCATCTTCAGGGTAAATTCTAAAATTATAAAAAGTAAAACATAAGCAAAACTTTAAAATAAAATAAAAAATTCTTAAATAAATCTCACAATAAAACATTCAAATGGATAAATTATAAATTTAAAAAATTATAAAAATAAAGGGTAAGTAAAATTTTTAAAAATAATTACAAAATAAGAATTATGAAATAGAGCTTACATTAAAACATTCTAAGAAGTAAATTATAAATTATAAAATTATAAAAAATAAAAGGTGAGTAAAATTTTAAAACAATTATAAAGAAAAAAATTAAATAAATCCCACATTAAACCATTCATAGAAATAGGAAAGTTATAATTTAAAGAAGATTTAAGTTTAAAAATATGATTTCATTCCAATAATCTAAGATCACTAAATGTTATTACTTACGCTTAAAATCTTAAAATTATCTGGTGAAAAGGGAGTCACTATATACATTACTAAAACGATTGGGATAACGCAAGACGCAAGAAAAAAACTGTTCACAACGTATTTAATATGGTGCAGTCCCACCCTTGGCTTTGATGATAGCCTCAATACTCTCAGGAACACTTTCTAACAATTTTTGATAGGTTTCGGTACGTACGTTGCGTCATTTTTCCCCCAGTGCAGTTTCCAATGCTGCGAGAGATGTTGGTTTCTGCGGCCTGTTCCTGATGCGCCGCCGCTCTGGTTCATCCCAGAAGTGTTCTATCGGATTGAGCTCAGGACTCTGAGCAGGCGGTGACATGTCAATAATGTTGTTCTCGAACAATTGGGTTACCGCCTGAGTTTTGGGACAAGGGGCTTTGTCGTGTTGGTACAGGTACGGGACCTCACCGTAAAATTCTATCAATGCACTGTCAGTTAATTCCACTGTTCAAAATGTCACAATACGCACTGGTAGTCATTTTATCTCTCACAAATGTTAATGGTTCTAGTCTGGATCATGAGAAACATGCCCACACCATCACACTGTCACCTCCATACTCAACGGTCGGGACAAACTACTAAGGATAGAACCGTTCTCCGGAATGTACCTATACACCCACACAATGCTTTGTAAGAAGCGTTTCCATTGTTATAGTTCCCAATTTCGATAAACTTTCCACCATTGTAGTCGTCGCTTTGCATTCAGAGCGGCAACGTATGACTTGTGGGCAGCTACCCCTCCATAGAATCCTCCTGCATACAGTTTCCTACGTACAGTAGATAGAATTACCCAAAGACCCGTACCCTCATTGACCTCCTAGGTGATGGATATTAGGCTGCTACACTTCCGGTTTTTCATCACCTCACGTTTTAACGTTCGCCACACTCGTCAAGTTTTGGTGATTCTGGCTTGGGCTAACCTCTAACCTGTTCCGTAGTCTTCCACTTCTGTATAATATTTCTTACAGTTGGCTTTGGAAACTTAAAAGTCTTCGCAGTCTTTCGCACAATCATACCTACAATATGACATCGAAGTTTACCACGTTCAGAATCTGTCAGCTCTGATCCACGTGCCGTACTTGTGAATAATGATTATGACTGGTAGATTTCAAAGCGTTTGGACTACCATGCTGCCGCCTGTAGAGCAATTTATATCTAAAATATTTGGATACTGGCGGAGAGAACCTTTTCCCAATACTTTTGGTAACATTATATATATATATATGTATATATATATATATATATATATATATATATATATACATATATATATATATATAGTTACGATAGAAGTGTTCTTCGGGAACCTTATCCTCAATAGGAATATGAAAACAAGAGATACGACTCTCAACATTTATTGGCCAAGTTTCGGTCCACTCAGGGGCCATCTTCAGTGACTAAATAGAAGCATCTAAAAAAACAAACATAAAATTAAAGTAAATACAAATGTCAAACTGTACAATAATAAAATCTAATACAAAAAAGTTAAGTTGTTAAAAAAAAAAAAACTATCTGGATTATAAAACAAAAAACAGTAAAAATAAAACAAAAACTAAAATTTCAAAAATTAAAAAGTTCAAAAATGTTAAGTTTAAAATTTAAAATTTTTTAAATTTTTTTTAAAAAGGACTGACCTGGATGGTAAAAGTTACAAATGACAAGTGGAGAAAGAGGAAAGAAAAACAACTTAAGTTAGTGCGTTAGTTGCGTTAAAAAGGTGTTGGTTGGTTGGTTAGGAAGTATGTAATTTTATCGAGGAAAGGCTATCGTTTAGTTCTGGATTTAATTTCTTGATAAAAAGGGATTCTAAAATTTTAAGATCAAGTGAATTAGAAGCAGACGACAAAATCGCAAAGGAATCCTGGGGGCACGGGTGGTCATGGGTCTCTGAATGATGCCGAATAGCAGAGGATTCAGGAGTGGAAAGAGGGCGAGAAGTTCGATAAGAAAAACCCAAATGCTTCGAAATCCTAAGTTTTAACTGTAGGGCAGGCTGCCCCACATAACGACTTTGGCAGGTCGCACATGTATATAAAAAATAACAAAGGATCTCAAAAGCACGGGGAGGTGATCTTTATGGCGAAAAAAGGATTGCAGAGAATTAGAATTAGAATTAATGATTATAAAGTCGCATTGAGGGAAGTGTCTGTCCAAAATAGAGTGGACATCTTTATTAAGTTGAAAAGTTAGTTGGTCTAAAAATGGAAGCTTAAGATAAACCTTCTGTTTCGGAACCGTGGACTGAATATTCTAGGTGAATATAGGTTACTTAAAAATTTAGAAATTAAAGTCTCAAAAGTCAAAGTACAATAAAAATTATAGTTGAAAAATCTCTTAAGATACTGAATTTCTAAGTCAAATAAAGACCAACTTGAACAAAGGTGATAGGCTCTAAAAATACGACTTTTAATACTAGCCAGCTTAAAACTAAGTGGAATATTGCTGAAAAAATGAGTACCGAGTCGGGTAGTAGTTGGTTTTCTGTATACTTGTGTTGAGAAGCCTGTACTATGTTTATTTATGGTAACATCAAGAAACGAAATTTTATTGTATTGTATTCTACAGAGAATTTAATATTAGGATACTTAGTATTAATGTAATTTAAAAATAAAGGAGCATGATCTTTATGCTTAAAAATGACAAAACAATCATCTACATAACGTTTAAATAAAATAGGTTTAAAATCAAGCGGGCAATCCCTCAGCCACTTTTCCTCGTGAAAACAAAGAAAACTGTTAGCAAAAGACGGACCAAGGGGCGAACCCATTGCCATTCCCTAGTGCTGGTGGAAAAGTTCCTTATTAAAAAAGAATATGGTATCCTGGACTGATAACTTTAAAAGTTTTGAAAACAATTGTCTGCTTAATCCCAAAATGTCATTCGTAGAACCAAACAAAGAATTTATAATAATATCACACGTTTCTAAAACAGGTACTTTAGTAAACAAAGACTGAACATCAAAGGAAGCCATGAAACAATCCTTAAACTTCAACTTGGTGACACAATCAACAAATTCAAAAGAATCTTGCAAAGTGAAATGACTACGTGTGAGAGGGTCTATGATTGGGACCAAAAATTTTGCGAGGTTATAACTTGGTGTGTTTATGGCTGCTAGAATGGGACGAAGCGGAACTCCAGGTTTATGGGTCTTAGGCAGGCCATAAACAACCCCTGGGCTAGTACCTGAAGCAAAAAGCTTATCGTAATAGTTGATCAAAAGCCCACGACTTTTAAGAGAACGTAAAAAGTTGTTGATTCTGTCCTTCAGTTTCACAATATATTTAAATGGATCAGTCTGCAGTTTCAAAAATTTAGTAGAATCAGAAAGTAAATTATACATTTTATTTAAATAGTCTTGTCTGTCTAAGACAACAACACCTTTACCCTTATCAGGCTTACAAATAATTACATTCTTATCCCTCCGCAAGTTCGTGAGAACTTTAAAATCACTAAAACTAAAAACAAGACAAAAAACCTTAAACCCATCAAACTTATAGTAGAACTTGTTTGCCAAAAGTTTAATATCCTCCACTGGACTAGAGTGCCGAAGGAAAGAGGGAAAAAGACTAATTTGATGGCAAAGTTTTTCAAAACATAAAAAATGTTAACGACAAAAGTCAAGCTTAAAAATGGGAAGTTTAAAATCCAATCCCAAGGATAAAATTCTTTTTTCTTCAGTTGATAAAACCTTATTGGAAAAGATTGAAATAATTTCATCTCGATTAAGATCAAAATTTAAACCCAACTGTTGAAGCTTAGAATTTTGACGAGTTAATGAGGAGACATAAAATTTTGATACATACCTCGAAATATAACTATTTAAAATAATAAAATCAAGGCCTCAAAACGTAAACTTGTTTTAAAATTGGGCAATCAATTGCTCATATTGTCACAACATTTTAAGTCTAATGTGTCTCGCCTTGATTTTTATTATTAAATAGTTATATTTCGAGGTATGTATCAAAATTTATGTCTCCTCATTAACTCGTCAAAATTCTAAGCTTCAACAGTTGGGTTTAAATTTTGATCTTAATCTTAATAGAGATGAAATTATTTCTAACTTTTCCAATAAGATTTTATCAACTGAAGAAAAAAGAATTTTATCCTTGGGATTGGATTTTAAACTTCCCATTTTTAAGCTTGACTTTTGTCGTTATTTTTTATGTTTTGAAAAACTTTGCCATCAAATTAGTCTTTTTCCCTTTTTCCTTCAGCACTCTAGTTCAGTGGAGGATATTAACTGCCTTCTCCAAACACTTAAGCTTTTGCTACACCGACTAAATGGGCGTCTCCTAATCAGTTTGGTTTTAAAAGGTCCCTCTAAACTGACCTATGCATTCATCGTGTGAAGGAATTTGTATTTAACTCTTTCGTGCAAAGAGGTCTTTTCCGAGACTGAATAAAATCGTCTGGCGTTAGCCAGAACAAAATCGGTAAAGTTAACACTATGCGCTAAAGGGTTAAATATACTGACAATAATTCAACTATTTATAGTCGTTTTTATTGGATAAAAGCAAAGTATATCATTGGTTCAAATGATTTTTATTATTACTTGTTAACTTACTGTACGTGTATTATTGTTATTTCTCTCTTTTGGTGCGTGTAATTACATACATCACTCGTTACCCTGATGAATATTGTACTTTTTTGCAGGATTTGTCCTGCCAATAAAGTTCATCATTGATATTATCATTATCATATCAGATACAGTATATCTATACAGGGTGTTATCAAGTTGTTTCGTAAATTTGTATACATATTCAGGACGTCAAGGTGAACAAAAAAGTTTCGATGAACATGAATCCGCAATTGCTTCGTTTCCGAGATACATTGCTTTTTGGCCGAGGATAATGCTGTTCTCTGTGCAGCTATTATTTTTACTGAAAATTATTAAATATTATAAGAGGTATAATGAAGGTCATGCAAGGTTAAATTGGAAATGTTGCTTCGTAAGGTAGCTAAATGTGTGTGTGTGTGTGTGTGTGTGTGTGTGTGTGTGTGTGTGTGTGTGTGTAAGGACGCGGTAACTGTAATTTTGCCCACAGATTTTTTTCATTTTTATTCATTTGGGAAATCAAAATTTTTTATTCGAAGCCAAAAGAGCATCCGAGGCATTATGCAAATGAAAATCCTATTGTCAGAACTGGTTCCTAACCTTTAAATGACCTTTGGCGAATCAAAGAGGGGAAATGAGCAGTTCCCAGAAATGCCCCTTAAGGATTAGTTTTGGAGCTGCAAATGGCGGATAGTGAGTTGATGCTGGCGGATGAACGAGGTAAAATTAACGAAAGCAAAAGGGGATTTTCGACAATGAAGGATAGGAGTTAATTGCGACTAAAATAAATATATATATATATATATATATATATATATATATATATATATATAAGCAAACAACCACAAAAAAGGAAACACAAAGTCCGAGCGCTTTCGTGATATATTCACATTATCTGTTCCTCCTTGATAATGTGAATATATCACGAAAGCGCTCGGACTTTGTGTTTCCTTTTCCTTGTGGTTGTTTGCTTATTAATAAGGTCACGTGTTATTTTGTGATTCTAGTGCATATATATATATATTATATATATAATATATATATATATATATATATATAATATTTAGGAGAAATCCAATGACAAGGAGGAATGTAAATGCCATGAAAAGTCTTCTTTAATGCGCACGTTTCGAGCAATATGCTCATCTTCAGGCTAAATAATAACAATATGAAATTAAAATCAATAAACAAATAAAACAAGACAAAACAGTTTCTATAAAACCAATTCTTAAAAACAAAATTTAAAAAGACTAAAAGAAGGTTAAATTCAAAGTTATTAAAATTTACATATAAAATTACAAGAAATTTAAAAAGCTATTTTTAAATTACATATAGTAAATTTGAAATTGATACAATGGAATAACTACTACCCTTCATTGCTGGTTCCGAGGCACAAGTAATTTTAAAACAAACAAATGAAACATACTATGGGTTGGGTGGTTGGAGAGTTATAAGTTGGGAAGGGGGAATTATAAAAAATTTAAAAGGACAGCTGAGGAATCAACATTTAGAGAAGGGGTCAATGTTTTTATATAAAGAGATTCCAAAATTCTAAGTGAGTTGGAACTCACTTAGAATTTTGGAATCTCTCTATATAAAAACATTGACCCCTTCTCTAAATGTTGATTCCTCAGCTGTCCCTTTAAATTTTTTATAATTCCCCCTTCCCAACTTATAACTCTCCAACCACCCAACCCATAGTATGTTTCATTTGTTTTGTTTTAAAATTACTTGTGCCTCGGAACCAGCAATGAAGGGTTAGTAGTGTTATTCCATTGTATCAATTTCAAATTTACTATATGTAATTTAAAAATAGCTTTTTAAATTTCTTGTAATTTTATATGTAAATTTTAATAACTTTGAATTTAACCTTCTTTTAGTCTTTTTAAATTTTGTTTTTAAGAATTGGTTTTATAGAAACTGTTTTGTCTTGTTTTATTTGTTTATTGATTTTAATTTCATATTGTTATTATTTAGCCTGAAGATGAGCATATTGCTCGAAACGTTGCGCATTAAAGAAGACTTTTCATGGCATTTACATTCCTCCTTGTCATTGGATTTCTCCTAAATATTAAATTGAAGCTTTTTAGAAGCAACCCGCATGATTATATATATATATATATATCCTGTAAAGCGGTAACTCGTGTCTTGCTCCAAGTTGAAATGACGTGAAATCTCTGATATTACAAAATGTAAAGAAACAGTATTGTCTGTCTTTGAATGAATGTTTGATGATCACAGTAATATAAATTAAGTTTTGATATTACAACATTTGTTATAAAACATCGTTTGTTTCTATAATGAATAAATTATTTCTACATTTAAAATTGCTTATCCGGTTCTCCACCCAATCTTTATGCCGACGAGTGTTTTTCCCCGACCTTTTGTAGATATCACCCCTTTCATTAATCGGAAACCTTCGTGACCCTTCGTCCCAGTTGGTATATACCCCATCACTCTCCACGAAGTCAGTGAGTCACATTTTTTTTCCTTTCTAAAAAAACACGAAAGCCGATAAGAAAACTAATTATAGCGGAACTAAAGCAATGCCAAGAAAGCAAATCCGCACGAAGTGTACAAATGAGAGCGTTTGCAGACACTTCGGAAAAGGTAATTATAGATACAGAGATGGAATATGTATCTACGTATAACTAAATTGGAAATTTAGAGTAAAATGCAAATTCCATCGTCACGTCATTATATATATATATTAGGGTGGTCCAAAGGTTAAAGCATCGACTAAGTTCTCTCCACAAGGTTAGTTTTATGCCTCTTGGTGTGGACAGTATTTGTACAAAGTTTCACGTTATTCGGTTAATATTTAGGGGTCGCCCCACTTGCCCCCTTTTTGAAAATTTGGGAAAATATATAGACAACTGAATAACTAAATTTTTTTTTGGTTCTCAAAGAATATGAAAGAAAACAGTAAGACAATAGGACATGATAATGGGTGTATCTTCATTATTTCTTCTGCATCAGAGTCGCCTTGGATGGTATTGGTATCTGTTTTCGGTGGGCGGCTACGAGTTGTAGGAGGTACTGCTTCTGGTCCTCGTTTCGTGTCAAAGTGTCATTGTAGCGTTGTGCGAGAGCAATACCTCGCTCGGCAGCATCATTGACGACTTTCATCTTTAAGGCGCGATCTCTAAGTTCCCTGTAGTTCTTGTCATTTGGCCATTCCCGTGGATCTTTTTGAAGTAACTGGCGCGCTTCCTCCTTACCTCCAACTTTCAAGGCATCAAAGAGGGTCAATGTCCTTTTCGTGACGAAGGATGCCACATCATTTTCAACACCAGCTTCCGCCATGTCGATTCGTCGGGGCAGCCATTCTTTTGGGGATGTTGGAGGTGTTAAACCATTCTCCTTTTGGTATCAGGATCGATCCTATTATCGAAGAAGGCCAGTCCAATCAGATGCTCCGACAAGTACCACAGGTGGCGTCTTAGAGCTGTCTTCGCCGCTTGTGCAGCTCCTCCGTGTGGATATTTTTCCAGAAGATGCAGCATTTTGAGATCATTGAGAGGAGCTTGTGTCCCCATTGGCGCTTCATGCCAGTACTTGACGTAAATCAGACTGACAAATAAAGCCAGCTGAGTCACGTTTCGTTCTTCGCGTGCTGTGAGCTTGAATTGATAGTGAAAGAGGTAGATTTTGAGCGCATAAATCGCCTTCGCCATCCATCTCGCGTGGTGCATGGGACCCGGAGCTCGGATAAAGAGTTGACCACCAGTCTTTCCCCCCAGGAAGAGCAAAGATAGTTCAAGGAACTCCTTGTAGTCGTCACGAGGTTGGCTTGCCTGAAGAGCGTTAGGTAAGTAAGTGAGCATCTCTTTTCTCATCTCTTGGAGTTGAGGGTTCTCGAACAAGCTGTCCGATGCTGAGACAAATGCTTCGTGGGAGGGAGATGGCCATTCCTTTTGAAATCGCTTAAAAAGGCCTGTTTCAGGACTTCCTGTTGAGCCAAATATTGAGGCAAAGACATCAGCAAGTACGACTTCAAGTATATGATGTCGACAACCGATCCAAACTAGCTCGTGACCCAATGCTTCTTCAATCCTGACACAGGCTCCGCGATGTAAACCCGTGTTTGACGCAGTGGTATCGAAGACGAGACCTCTCACATGCTGTTCCACGTTCCATAATTTCATAGTTTGAAGGCATGCCTGGGCCTGTGCTTCTCCAGTTCCTTGTTTCATCTTTGGGACACCAAGCAGCTTCTCCTGTCCATTGAATGTTATAAGGATTGCTATCCGATGCACATTCGTCTTCCCTTCAATGCCGGGAGAAGCTTTCCGTCCCAATGGAGAAGGACAGGGTCTTCTAGAGCGAATGATTCTAGGTCTTCTCGAGCTGCCTGTTCTCGCCCACTTTCTCTGTAGCGATGAATAGAGCTCCGAGAGCACGTCATCCCAGACAGATCATGCCCCGCGGCCTGTAATACAGCTCCAGTTACGAAAACAGCATTCCGGTCAGAAAGATTGGTGCGATCCATTGCTCCAATGACTTCTGGAGATTGGAAAATGTTCGTAACCTTGTTCTTGGGACGCTTTGGTGCCGGAGCTTCAGACGAAGAAGGAATCGGAACCGATGGTCTATAGTCGTCGTCGTCTTGCGAAAAAAGGGAAGAAGAAGAAGAGGAAAGATCAATTGATGACACTCCTGCTTCTTCCAAATCTTTCTGTGTTGCTTCATGCCTTGCCTTCCTCTTGGCTTCCTTCTCCATTCTGGATCGCTTTCTGTCCTCTTGTGTAGTCGTTTCCTTATCAATGCCAGCCATGCTGCAAGAATTGACGTCCTTGCGCTGCATGGACAGGAAATTTCGGTCCTCAACGTTGACGATTGTGCTCATGGCATCACTGGTTGCGATGTCAAACAGTTCCTGGATGTCCGCTTTGAAGATGTCTTCATTCATTCTATCGCTGGCACGTTGCCTGGTCCTGTGCTTCTTGAGTGTTTTGTAGCGGTCTAAAAGCTTTGAAAGCTTACGGACACAGGAGTCGATCCGTTGAGTTGGGATCCGCGCTCGGGTCCAGACTTCAATCACCCTCTGGCATGCCTGGTTCAGACTGTCGGAGGTGGTTTGCTTTTGATTGATGTGGTGGTATTGCCCCAAGAGGAGGGCGTCAAGGCATGTAGGGAGCCTTGACGTGGATAAAGTTCCAGTTGCCATCCCTAGAAGCCAAACTTTTGGAATTGATCGAGTTTGAGCCATCGGACCTACGGAAGAAATAGTACATTTATATAATATATATATCAGAGTGGGGCGACCTCTAAATATTCACCAATCACGCTGCAATTTTGCACAGACCATGTGGACACTAAATGGACAAACACCACACTTGTGGAGACTATCTAAGACAATTTTGAAATTTCCCCCTATGGGCGTCCCAAAAAAATGTATACACACTTTAAATAATTATAAAGGCAGTGTTTATTAAAATACATTTCATTTTCAAAATGTAATAGAATCTACAGACATTATTTAATTGTTTTCTCAACGCCTGTTTTCAAACTGACGTCCGTTCTGTTCCAGGCACTGCTGATAACGCGAAGCAATGGAATCGCAAACATCACGAAACATTTCGTTTGGTATTTGTGTGCATTCTCGTTCAATGGCTGCTCTCAATTCAGCGACTGTTGCAGGTTTTATAGCGTAGACATTGTCTTTTAAGTATCCCCATAAAAAAAAGTCTAGTGGTGTGAGGTCTGGTGAACGCGGAGGGTATTCTACGAAACCCCTTCGTCCAATCCACATCCACATCGTGCCAAGTACCACTCGCAATACTCCACTCTTCGGTCCGGATCATCATCATCTTCATTAATAGCATGGACTAATCTTGGAATGTAACTTTTCCATTGACAGCGCTTCAAAATGCGTTGGACAGACGATTCTGAAATTCCTACCTCACGACTCGCTTGCCGCACAGATTTTCTTGGACTTTGGTGATACGTTTCCAGTAGTCTTTCTTGCTTTGTGGGGCTTGTCGATGTCCGTGGTCTTCCGGAACGCTTCTTGTGGACATTCTGAACAGTTCCATCGCCTTCAAACTTATCTCTAATTCGAGTGATGGTAAGTCGCGTTGGTGGATCTGTTTGAAACTCCCTCCTAAACTGTCTTTGCACTTCAACTGCGTTTTCACACTTCCAGTAGCATTTTAGAATGAATTTCCTTTGTTCAAAGCTTAGTCTGACTGCCATTATTAATTCTAATGGGTTTAACTTGGAAAGAAAGAAACTTCAATTGAGCTATCAGCTGTTAAAGTGTGTATACATTTTTGTGGGACGCCCTGTATATATATTATATATTAATATATATATATATATATATATATATATATATATATAACCTTGGTTAACCTTGGTTTTGCTTCCGCCCAAATTGTTCATTCTGCCGAAGGTCAAGTTTGGCATTCTACTTTAGACCTACAGTTTAACGTGGAAACCGAACCACGCTCCACCAGCAGCCCAACGTCTCAACCACTGGGATAACCAGGGTACCCATTTATCTACCAACCAATTTCTTTATTGTGTGGAAGGATGAACAGCTAGGATTTGCTGCGCGCCGCCTGCCGTCACCGGGTCTCGATCCCGGGGCCGATGGATTCGTAGTCAGCGACGCTAACCACTACACCACCGAGGCATATATATATATATAATATATATATATATAATGTGAGATGATGGACTATGCATTTCACTCTAAATGACTCGATAAAAACCTTGTAAGTTATACACCTTTATGAGGAATGTCGAGTATCTGTGACGTCATTATGATAAAAAGACAATTGTGTGTGCCAGTTATGAAATAAAAAAACTAAAATATAGCAAAAACTTAATTAAATGGTGAAAATTTAATGCACAACGACATATCAAAATATTAGAATATCTTGTCAGATGTTAAAAAAAAGTAAAATAAATTCATTATGTTTACTGAGTAGTCCCAATAACAGAGTGCCTTTAACAGACTTTTTAACTTTGCGTGTTAGTATTTAGTTGGTCCACCCTTATCCCTGATTACAGCCTCCAATGGACGTGGCATCGAGTCGCCAAGCCTTTTGCATCCTTTGGTAGTTATCGATTGCCAGGTTATCAAACCAGTGATGTAATCGAGACCACCATTGCCGAGACCGAGACCAGAAAAAAGGTCTCGAGACCGGTCTCGAGTCCTGCATCACTGTATCAAACATCTCTTCAGTTCACTAAATGTTCTTTGTTTACGCTTTTCGACCCTTCTGCTTAGCACTATTCCAAAGATTTTCTATCGGATTAAGATCGAGAGAATTAGCTGGCCATGGTAGTACTTCAATTTCGTGAGCATCATACCACGCAAATGTTGCATGAGCTGGAGCCAGGTCACGTTGAAAAATAAATGGTTCGTCTCCATCCAGCTGTTCTGCAGACTCCAGCATGAAGTATTTTAAGCTTTCTTGATAAACGTGTCTATTGACAGTTCTATTTACAAATGCAAGCGAGTAATGACCCCACAGCATTTGCAGTTCATGCAACCCCACACTAATATACACCTCGTAAATTTGACAGATCGCTTCAAGCAGCTTTCATGATATATTTCAGACTTTCTTCGCCAAACTCGCGGACCCCCGTCACCGAATGACACAAAATTTTGATTCGTCTGACAAAAGCACTTTTTGCCACTTGTCGGCAGTACGTACAACTCTTTCTTTGCACCAGGATAGTCGTTTTCATTTGCTTCGCATTTAACATCGACTTAATTTTCCGTTTTCGTGACTGAAATCCCATTTCATGAAGGCAGCGTAACATTTTTTGTTTGGAAGTTTAAGTTTTAGACTTTTCTCACATTTTTTGAAGCATTGAAGATGACACGTATCCGTTCTTGAGTGCAATATTCTTCAATATTCTCTCTTCACGCTCAGTAGTAAGGCGCTTTCGACCACAGTTCGATCTTGTCATGTTAGCTGCGGATTTATTCTTAGATTGCTGCGAGATTTTTGAAACTGTGGACTGGCTGCATGATGCAGTATTAGCAATATCTGCTTGCTGTCGTCCAAAATTTTTGAGCTCAAGAATCGTCCGCTTCTGTCTCTCTGTTATGTCACGTTTTCTCACTATGTCATGTAGCTAAATGACCTGATGTCCTGTTAATCATCTAAAGTTACCTTTGCGCCGGCGGAAGTAGAACCTTCTAGAAGTTATAACTATAAATAACAATATACAAGCTGACACCTGACATTCCTGACAAGATATTCTAATATTTTGGTATGTCGCTATGCATTAACTTTTCACTATTTAATAAGAATTTTACTATATTCTTTTTTTCAAAACTGGCACACACAGGTGTCCTCTTATCATAATGACGTCACAGATACTCGATATTCCTCATAAAGGTGTATAACTTAAAGATATTATGAAGGTCATGAGCGCATTTGAGACAGTATTCTATTTTTCTGGTCCAGAGTTGTATAGAAGGTTTAAAACCAAACCACTCTTAAGTAAAGTTTTGTGTCAAACAGGTACTGCAGAAGAAATAAGAACTGACTTCGCTTGCCTCACTGAAACGCATTTCAGATTGTCGAGAATGCTGTGAAAATTGTGAATACTGTATTGATAAAGAAATATATATCAACAACTATAATGAATTACGAACTTTCAGAATAGGAAGAAGAAAAGGTTGTTTATTCGTAAAAAGACATTTTGCAGAAATTCTTGTGATTAAATCAAACAGTTCCGTAGAAATTTGGGCGTCGATTGCGGGGGGGGGGGGGGGGGGACGCAGGGGACATATCCTCCCCACTTTCGTGGATGAATTGCTATAAATGCTAACAACTAATGACACCTAATAAGACGTTATATGTCGTATTACATGCATATGCAAATGTAATAGCACCAGTGTATATTTATCATGGAATTTAGCAGTCAGTTATTTTATATTTCACGAACATATTTTGTTATCAGTTTATGTACATTGACCTCTGTTGTCTACAGGTAATAAAAGGTTTATTGCGGGTAAACATGTGTGTGATATTATGTTACATGAAAGGTTAAATATTATAAATACGAGGGTAATTCAATAAGTGTCCGCACTTTTTATCTTCACAATTTTATTTTCACAGCTGATAGATTATAAACACATCACTTCTCAACATAGTCTCCCTGTTTCTCAATACACTTAGTCCAGCGATCTACAAGCTTCCTAATGCCATCACAAAAGAATGTTTTTGGCTGTGTGTGTAGCCAGTCATGCACCGCCTCCTTCAGGCCATCATCGCCTTGGAATCGCTGACCTCTCAAAGCGTCTTTTAGTGGTCCAAACAGGTAAAAATCCAAAGGTGCCAAGTCTGGACTGTAGGCTGGATGGTCGAGAACTTCAAATTTAAGTTCTTGAAGCATTTTCTAGTCTGTGCAGCGGTATGAGGGCGCGCATTGTCGTGTAACAGAATAACACCTTCCGACAGACGACAATCTCCCTCTCCGTTTTGTGCGAATTGCTTGCTTTAACTCATTCCGAAGCATGTCAGAATACGATGTACTTGTTACTGTAGTTCCACGCTCTAGATAATGTTCAAGGATAGGGCCTCGTGTATCCCAAAACAGTGTTAGCATAACATAACTCGGAATGAGTTAAAGCAAGCAATTCGCACAAAACGGAGAGGGAGATTGTTGGAAGGTGTTATTCTGTTACACGACAATGCGCGCCCTCATACCGCTGCACAGACTAGAAAATGCCTTCAAGAACTTAAATTTGAAGTTCTCGACCATCCAGCCTACAGTCCAGACCTGGCACCCTCGGATTTTTACCTGTTTGGACAACTAAAAAACACTTTGAGAGGTAAGCGATTCCAAGGCGATGATGACCTAAAGGAGGCGGTGCATGACTGGCTACGCACACAGCCAAAAACATTCTTTTGTGATGGCATTAGGAAGCTTGTAGATCGCTGGACTAAGTGTATTGAGAAACAGGGAGACTATGTTGAGAAGTGATGTGTTTATAATCAGTCAGATGTGAAAATAAAATTGTGAAAATAAAAAGTGTGGATACTTATTGAATTACCCTCGTAGTTTGTATTGCGTTTCTTATTTCTGCAAGAAAAATGTTTAAATAAAGAAAGACTTAAAATGATTAAATACAATTGAGTTTTTTTCAACATGCTGAGAAAAATAGGAAAACTGGGGAAATGGTAAATTATGACATTGATATAAAACACGCAACAGCTACTCAGAGTATTGTTTGATTCGCTGTTTGAAGGCGAAGTGTCCCCCCCCCCCCCCTATTTTAGAGCAATTGACGCCCCTGAACTAAGAAGTGAAGAAAGAAACGTAATACGTACTAACAGTTATATATAGAACTCAAAACTCCAACCAAAAAATTCGGCTCTGTCCACGAAAGAAAATAAGGCACTAACTGAAATGCATTGGCATTAGAAGTGTTAGAAACATCTAAAATACTGAGAGATAAGAATTTTTTTGTATTAGTGTTCCCAAAACAGACATGACGGAAATTTTTTCTTTGAAGAAGAATTACAAGGAGAGAATGTAACAGACTTTGATTTTACATCATTGCAGACGATTTATCACGAGTCTATGGTATATATCACGTAGCGATGTAGTTCGTTCAATAGGACAACTGAAATCATATTCAGCAGGTCCAGATAATTGGAACGCTACACTGTAAGAATGACTTACCTATATCCTTGTATTGGATATGAAGACGATCTGTAGACACATGAGAAATACAGGACTTCCTGAAAAAAGAAAAAATGTATTCCTACATATAAAGGAGAGGATAGATCTTAAGCAAAGAACTATGGATCAGTATCACTAACATTTCATCTCACCAAAATACTTGAAAGAATAATTACAGAAAAAATCTATGACTTTTTGGAGGCACAGGAGAGATTCAATGAGAACCAATATGGATTCCGATCCGAAAGGTCGTGCTTATCACTATTAATGGGACCATTATAACAGTCATTGATGCGCTCGAAAACAGTGAATTTGATGAGAGTGATCATGAAATAATACCCCATAAAATGAAAGACAAGGAATAACAAACAAATATAGTGAAATGGATGTGCAACTTCCAAAGAAAACGCAGCCAAGTTGTTACAGTCAGTAGCTTACGACCGCAAAAAAAAAACCTTACTGCTCCACTGTTGTTAATAATCATGCTAACCGATTTAGATGATGAAGTGATCAATAACAGTATAGTAGCATCCTCTGCTGATAACACCAAAAATCAGGATGTAGACAAATGAAGAACACGGGTGATATCGAGTCTTTATAAACGGATTCTCATTGAATATTCAGATGGTCAGAAGACAACAATATGAATTTTAACACCGACAATTTTTATCTCTCAAGATACAAAAGAAAAAAGAATTAAAATATGTCCTTCTATGCTCCAAATAAATAAAATGGATAGAAAATTCAGAGAAACTTGACCGCAAAAGATTTAGGAGTTATATTGACCGATGATGCGAAATTTGGTTCACAGAAAAAGATAGCGATAAACAAAGCAAAACGAATAACTGGACAGATACTGAGAACCTTTAAAATAAGAGGTAACAATGTAATAATTCCCTTGCTGAAAATACTGACCATGTCAAAACTGGAATTTTGTTCAATTACAATGTCCCCACATAAAAAAAAAAAAAATTATTCACTTAGACCAAAGTCACAGAAATTTCACATTGGATTCAAAAAACTAAATTAACAGGAAAATTATGTACATTAAATTTTTCTTCTTTGGAAAGCAAACAAGATACACCGTAATTTATACATGGAAAATAACTGAAAATTTGTCACAGTGAAACTATAACCATCCATACATTGGGAAACAGGAAAAGCAGAATGTCAGAATGGGGAGTGTCCTTAAACTGAAGGCTACACACAACGAACAAAATTATTCAACCACATGGTGGCTCGGATCAATCCCACGTGAGGCGTGCCTGGTTGTGAGACGGAGAGCTCAAGAAATTAACTTTCTTCTTCACCAAAGCTGTTCTAGAGGCAGGAACACCATCTTGAACTCCTTATATATATATAATTTATATACTGTATGTATATATATATATATATATATATATATATATATATATATATATATATATATATATATATTTTGGCGGATGTAGAATATTTCTTTTGGGGGGTGCTGGTGCCCAGTATATAGCAGAGGAATACCACCTTTACCTAATACACAAAATACACAATGTGGCTGCCCTATTTAAGAGTCAGTAAGCACTAATTGGTTAAGAGAATACACAGTCAATCTGTGGGTCTTTTATTTCATGCCAAAGGTAATAAGGTATTTCAAAATAATAATAATAAAAAAGCCAGTTTTTATTGTGGTAAACACACACTAAATCTGAAAAGATGAGAGGAAAGGCTTTTTCCCGCAAGATTGGGTGTTCATTGGGGGCTCTTGCCCCTTCAGGCCTCCCTGGATCCGCTAGTGTATATATATATATATATATATATATATATATATATATATATATATATATACAGGGTGGGCCGAAAGTCTGGATCCATAGGAAATATTTATTTTAATACATAAATTACAACAAATGGTAAATACTTAAAATGTATATCAACTTTAACTCGTAAATGCGTATCCGTGATACTGTACAGTGGTTCGTACTCCAGTATAAACAACAAATTTTAACAAATGTTCAAATTGGCGGCCTCTGACACCGAGACACTTAGGGATGGAATTTATGAATTTTAATAATTCTTCGAATTGACGTTCTCGAGATGCGTGTTTCATTTGATAATCTTCTTGTTGACTTTACTGGACTATTCGTTAAAGTTTCACATACCATTGCAGAGGTATTTCATCAGTTGCAGTTTTTGGACGACCAGAACGCCGTCGATCATGTACACTTCCTGTTTCTTTGAAACGTTTAAACAACTTGCCAACAGTCGCATGTGTTGCTGGATGCTTATCAGGATGATTTCTATTGAATTCGGTAGCAACTTCTCTGTGTGTAGCGCCCTGTCTTGCGTACATGAGCACAAGTTCTACCCGGTCTTCTGTTGTTAGGTTCGAAGCCATTTCTGGGCTGAAATAAAAAAAGTATTTGAGTATTTATACTGGAGTATGAACTACTGTACAGTATCACGGATACGCATTTACGAGTTAAAGTTGATATTCATTTCAAGTATTTACCATTTGTTGTAATTTATGTATTAAAATAAATATTTTCCTATGGATCCAGACTTTCGGCCCACCCTGTATATATTGTGTATATACAGTATATATATATGTGTGTGTGTGTGTGTGTCTAACATTTTAATTTCAGTTTATTCATCTTTTTCTAAGACGACCATCGATTTCGACAGTTTATGACGTCATACCGAATTTTTCCCTACATTTGCCGTTATAACTGACTCAATCACAAAAAGAACGAAGAATCTACAAAATTATTTTATTACATATTTCCATATCCTTCTGCTGAAATTGCATTCCGTTTCCTTTAAAATTGTTCTTGAAATCGATGTTTGAAAAAGTTTGACTCGTCATCTTTGATGGAAAATAAGTAAAAAACTTTGAAATGATTAAAAACGGAAAACGGTATGAAGCGTTTCAAAATGATGGAAATGGTTGCTGTCATTGTTTGATAATAATCAGAGTTACAGTGTTGGTCTTTAGTTTCAATTATGTGGTTTTTTTTTACTCTATAATCAGTTAGTTTCGTTTCTGTATATACGAGTGTGTATATATTTTTTTCGTTGGGTTTTATCCATCATTTGCATCGAATATTTGGTGAATATTTCTCAATTACGATAAAAATGAATTAAAGAAATAAAACCACAATAAGAAATGAGTCTAAGGCCGGCCGCACGCAGGATCATCTTGCGACTCACAACTCACGACTTGGGTCGTGATGACTCGAGTCGCGTGTGATTTTACATTGACAGAATGGGAGCCCCGCACACTGCAGGGACCGCAGTGTGCGGGACTCCCATGCTGTCAATGTAAAATCACACGCGACTCGAGTCGTCACGACCCGAGTCGCAAGACGATCCTGTCTGCGGCCGGCCAAATAGGAGCACAAACGTTCGTCCCATACTACTATGTTGATCATAGTCCGAAAATTTGTACTTCTAATAAGTCGGTTTCTTATTTTGGAGCTATTCACTTATTTGCAGCAAATGTTAGATCATTTCTTGTAAAAATGTCAATGCCTTTTCGTGTTTTTTTTTTTTTTTTTTTAACTGCAGGGAAATAAGTTAGAAGAAAAATGTTCTCTTTTCATTTGCCTTTTGAATGAAAAGACGCAAACGAAGGTCGCGTAAATGTAAGGTTTATAGATTGTAATTAACTTTTCTAAATAGAGGATCATACATGATGAGACGCGTACGGAAGGCCTCGTTAGTACGTTCACCATCTATGTACTTGTCAATGATGCTGAGAGCCGCTCGCAGTGTCGGATCCAGAACTTGAAAGTGACCGGTTTGCTGGTCGGGGGTCTGGGGACTGCCTAAGCGCCCAGCAGGTTTCAAGGGCAGCAATCCTGACGGGGGCTCAGGGGCGGAGTTCCCGAAAACTCCTCGGTTTTCAGCATTTTATGTTTTTTTTTGCATATATGGGACTTTAAAACACACACTGCAGTATGTTATGTTACCTCATCTAATATATACAGGGTGGGCCGTAAGTTTCCATACATAGGAAAAATTAAACGTTTGTTTTTATGTTTCAGATACCCTAAGAATATGCGTTTGACGTAAGATCTTGTTTACTGATGAAGCAAATTTTTACGTCAATGGAGAGGTTAATCGGCAAAACATACGTTATTGGAGTAATGCTAACCCTAACTGGCTGAGTCCGACGAAGATGCAAGGTGCCGGTAAAGTGATGGTGTGGGCCGGGATATGGGGTGACAGAATTATTGGACCAATTTTTTTTGTCAGTGGAAATCTTAATGCCGAAAGGTATCTTAACATGTTGCAAGAAGAGATTTTCCCATCCCTGCTAAACGAGGAAGGTAACTTCCCAGTTTACTTCCAGCAAGATGGAGCTCCACCTCATTATGGTCTTCACGTGCGTCGGTATTTGGATCAGCAGCAGTTTCCGGATGCTTGGATTGGTCGGCGTGGTCCTGTGGAGTGGCCTCCCAGATCCCCAGATCTCACCCCCCTTGATTTCTATCTTTGGGGGCACTTGAAGGCCATGGTGTATCAGGAAAAGATACGAGACATAAATCATCTAAAGGAACGTATCACCAACGCCATTACAAGCATAACGTCAACTGTGCTAATGCGTGTTCATCAACAGTGGGGAAACTTACGGCCCACCCTGTAGTGTATATACCGTGTGAAGAGAGACCAACGCGCGGAACTATTACGAGGTGTATATATACAGTATATATATATATATATTATATATATATATATATATATACAAACTCAGAATGGTCCCCTGAGAAACTTATATGTTAAACACAGACCGTGCATGGAACAAGGAACTCTTCTGGGAAAATTAAATCCACTATAGTCCGAATAAGTAATGGTAAATGACAAATACCATAGTTTTTCTTTTTCATGATGCAAGCCCGACGTGGGCAACGGGTTTAATTTTCCCAGAAGAGTTCCTTGTTCCATGCACGGTCTGTGTTTAACATATATATATATATATATATATATATATATGAATAGAAACGACATAAGTATTAAGGAACGTTTCTGCACACGAGGAGGAGAGATAACGAATAAATGAAAAATGAGGCGAACCGCCCGGGAATCGAACCCAGGGCCTTCCAATTGCCGGTTGGACGCGCTACCATTATGCTACGGTCCTCAATTAATCACAAATCGAAATTCTCCCACATAGGGCAGAAACCAATGCCCTGAGAGGGCACCCTCGCAAATCGTGAATATGCGCATATAACTGCAATGACCACGCAGTATATAAATGAATAGAAACGACATAAGTATTAAGGAACGTTTCTGCACACGAGGTGGAGAGATAACGAATAAATGAAAAATGAGGCGAACCGCCCGGGAATCGAACCCAGGGCCTTCCAATTGCCGTTATATGCGCATATTTGCGAGGGTGCCCTCTCAGGGCATTGGTTTCTGCCCTATGTGGGAGAATTTCGATTTGTGATTAATTGAGGACCGTAGCATAATGGTAGCGCGTCCAACCGGCAATTGGAAGACCCTGGGTTCGATTCCCGGGCGGTTCGCCTCATTTTTCATTTATTCGTTATCTCTCCTCCTCGTGTGCAGAAACGTTCCTTAATACTTATGTCGTTTCTATTAATTTATATACTGCGTGGTCATTGCAGTTATATGCATATATATATATATATATATATATATAATTTTTTTTTTTTTTTTTAATTCAAGTTGTTTTTGTTTAGAAAATGAATGCTGATGTGTTTTCCTTTTGTCTAATGTTAATTTAAGATGTCCTTTTTATACTTTCATTTAATGTTATAAACGTCTAAAAGACGCAACAAAGCTCTTCTTTCATTACACGGACGTTTCCCACCGATGTTTATTTGAGCAAACCTGAGATTTGAATATTTTGCAAATTCTGACCTTTTTGTGCAAAATGCTCCAAACTGGTATGAATCTACACCTTTCTCGTACCCTGAATGTGGGTGTATGAGCGGAACAATGCTTTGTGAAAAACAGTGAAACTTTTCTTGTCTTGTACTTAATCTGTTAACAAATGTGCATGTCATAAACAATGATAATTTACATAGAATTCGGTGGAGACTGGAAAGCAACACCAAAAGTTTTCATGTATTTAATGTTGTTAAAAATTAACATGTATTTCAGATATTTTCAATAGAATAAGTACCATTATCAATGGGTAAAGACCCAAATCATAAAGGGTTTTTTTTTTTAGTTCTACATTCAAATGTGCCTAAATTGCATGACACATTCTTCATCTGTACTTTAATTACATTATCTTCGGCGGAGAGCCAAAATTTTGGCAGAAGTTCCATTAGCTGTCATCTCAGGAGATTAGGAGACTTAATTGAATCCAGATCTATTTGATATACGAATACATGAAGTCTTAGCAATTTGTGTCGAGGTAAAACAAACTTTGAGCATTATTATAAGTTCCTAATTATGAATGTCATAATACCCAGTTATTATGCTGGGTCTTAAGATATATTTATTTACGTATTGGTTTTTTGCTTTTGTATTCCTGTGATCAAAGGAACGTTTATTACGCATTATTGCGAAATTTGTAAAGTGTATGAGTTGGCAATGATCTTATTTGGAATTTGGAGTGTTCATAATCTGTGCTGGCTTTTTTTTTTTTGCTGGTTTGTTTTAGGAAGCTGTCGGTCGTCCTGTATTGAGAGGAAGGGTACTGTCAATATGTGAGCATTGTTGACTGCACTCTTGTATGTATGATTCGTAGGTTTTTAACACAATCCGCTGGAACCACTCGACAATGTTTGCCAGGTATTAAAAAAAAATAAATGAATAATAAAACACTTACGCTACCATGTTCATACAATGTAGTCAAGCTTTTTTGTTTTTAGTTCGGGAGAATATAAATTGTGAGACAAGACTTATAAATATTAATCATAAAATTAATGCATCTGTTTATGAATTATTTTGCAATATTGAAAGTAAAAATATTTAAGAGGTTTTACCTTTAATACACGACAATTAAATGCAAAAAACTTCACTTTTTTCTACGTGAAGGTCAAAATATGAAAATAAAAAACCCACTCTAATAGACAGAGTTTATTTCCACGACAGTTTCGACGCCCACTGGCATCCTCCTCGGGTGGATACAGAAACACGAATATTATTATCGTGTTTCTGTATCCACCCGAGGAGGATGCCAGTGGGCGTCGAAACTGTCGTGGAAATAAACTCTGTCTATTAGAGTGGGTTTTTATTTTCATACACGACAATTGAAAATAAAATTTGCTTTACAAAAGTTGTTCTTGTTGTTGTTGTTTCGTAAAATTTCCATTTTATTATTGAATTCCATTAAACATTATCTTTATATGAAAAATTTTAAGTTTACTTTTTATTCAAACTTTAAAACGAAAAGAAAAACAGAAAAAAATGTGAAATCTAAGTTTGTGTTTAAATTCGTTTTCTGTGGTTTTTGCTTGGAACAGAAAATGGTTGAGATATATATTTTTAGGGATACCAAACAATTTTCTAAAATTTATGTTGTATCATATATTGAAATGAATGTGTGTTGTATTTTATCAAATAATAATGGGGTTTTGTATTGATTTTTTTGGTGTTTTGGTGCATGTAAATACTGATTCTCTGCATATGCTTCTTTATACACAGTTTTGTATAAAGAATTGTTATAAATTAAGTGATATAATAAGTTGTATACAGGGCCGTTTCTAGTATTTTTGGGGCCCTAGACAAGATTTTGTTTGGGGGCCCCCAACCCCCTTAGCTGATCATTTGCCAGATATGCATCAAAACATCTGCCTTATATACGTATAATGTGATATATATATATATATATATGGAAAGCCCCACGTGTCATGCACAAAGTCCTTAACTTTTCCATACATGAGGCACCGCGATCATGCTGTTTTTTTTGCATATACCTTTGGTTAGCTTCCGCCCGAATTGTTCATTCTGACGAAGGTCAAGCTTTTCACTCCACTTAGACCTACAGTTTAACGTGGAATCCGAACCACGCCCCATCAGCAGCCCAGCGTCTTAACCACTAGGCCACCTAGGGTACCCATTTATCTACCAACCACTTTATTGTGTGGAAGGATGAACAGCTGGGTTTTGCTGCGCGCCGGCTGCCGTCGTGTCTCGAACCTGGGGCCGATGGATTCGTAGTCAGCGATGCTAACCACTACACCACCGATTCGCATATATATATATATATATAATATGTGAGAGAGAGAGAGAGAGAGAGAGAGAGAGAGAGAGAGAGAGAGAGAGAGAGGCATAAATAGGACAGAAAGCGAAATGGTTGCTAACTTTTTAAATTTATTTTAAAGAATATGCCTATAACTAGCACTGCACCCAATAAGCCAAATTTGCATTGCCAAAATAAAAATTTTGATTGAAAGTTTGTGTTTCTTTTGTTGTAATTTTTAAACATAATTAATACTGCACACTTTGAACAAAAACACTTTTTACATTTTTAAAAACATTTCGCTTAATAAATACAAAGATTGTTTCGAATTCAATCCCTATCGTATCCTTCAGAAATTTTGCCTCCCACACTTTTTTAAAGTGGGGCCCGAGGCAGTCGCCTACTTCGCCTATTGGAGGAAACGGCCCTGGTTGTACAATAATAACTAATATAATTATTGTTGTTGTAAAGGAAAATTGTGGCATTAAACATATTTAAACTTAAAGATGATAATATTGCCATAATTTAAAGTTTGCGAAGGGACATGTGTCTAGCCTACTTAGGCTTATTCCGCAGCTCGGCTTGGCTTTGCTTAGCCTATATTAGAAAAATATTTCAAAAACACTAATTAAAACTTCCACCAATCTTTGTAACCTACTAATTCCAGCATGCAACAATTTTCCTTTGTTTTATCTTTCAATTAACTTTCGTTTACAACCAATTTTAGTCGTAATCATACTAAGCCGAGCCTAAGAATAAGCCTAATTGTAGCGTTCTTTTTGTAGGAGGTTACGCCGATTGACACACGGTCTTGACAACCTTAGGACTACCGTTGGAGAGGACGACGCCTTGCAAATGGTTACTCTACACAATCAGAAATAACATTTATCTTTAAGATCGGGTTAAGAAATATATATATATATATATATATATATATATATATATATAGGTACAGGGTGTCCGAGAATTATCTGTACAATGTTTGGCTGTTATTAAAAGTCAACCATGAAGTGTAGAAATTCCAGTGTTGTCCCATTTTACAGAGAATCTCATTATGTTTTTTCTGATACCAAGTTTTGACAAGATGTTTTAGAAATTCCAGTGTGTCCGAACATTATCTGTACAATTTCATCTTTTAATAAAATTCTTGATAACACACGTAAAATTCTTAAACAAGATTATTTAGAATCTGTATTTTCAAAAGTTTCTTTTATTAAAGTAACGTTGTTACAAACATTCGATATGTGCACCATTAGTGATTCGCAAAACATCCAATCGATACTCCAAATGTTGCCATGTACGCTGCAGGATATCCACATCAATTCGCTCAATAGCAGCTGTGATTCTTGCTTTTAAATCATCAATGTCTGTCACCCGCGTACATTTCTAAAAAACTTGTCAAAACGTGGTATCAGAAAAAACTTAATGAGATTCTCTGTAAAATGGGACGACACTGGAATTTCTACACTTCATGGTTGACTTTTAATAACAGCCAAAAATTGTACAGATAATTCTCGGACACCCGGTGTATATATATATATATATATATATATATATATATATATATATATATATATATAAAATGTTCGGTGTCTCCGTCAAACATTCAAAACATTTCAGCTTTGTTGTTGACTGTTGTGATGCAGCTGGGAGGAGAATGCATCGTTGCTTTTTAAATTAATCAATGTGTAACTTATTTGTATCTGAAAACCTCTAAAATTTATTTTTTAAATGACTACTGAATGTGTATCATTCTTTGTACTGAAAAACTTTTGAAATTTCATATCATACTGTTTAGATGAAAATTTTAGCTGGCCAAACCTCTGTTTTCAACTTTTAAATGCATGTCTAACCAGTGACTTTTTATAACAAGACTCGTGACTCCGCCCACTTTTGCGTTAGGTTTTTACCTCCTCTGCTATCTATTGTTTGATTGGAAAGCTAAATTACCCGCGAAAAAATCGTCATCAAATTAAATTTTACTTTAATATCTGTTTAATATTTGTTGAAATATAACCATCACTTAATATATTACGCAGATAGGCTCGTACTTTTTTCCAAGATGACTGTGTGATAATTTAAAAAAATGTATTCAGTGAACTTGTCAATCATGCGAGTATGCATTTGTGCAAAGTTAAGTTCTCACTCCATACGCTAGGTGGCGAATGCCTGTTATTCATTTGGTTGGATAACGCGATAAATAATGGGAAATATCATCAGTTTCGTATCTTGTTATAGAGAGTCTTTGGCACAAATTTAACTTAAAAAATAACTAAACAGGATTTAAAGTTTGAGAGCTTTTAAACTTTTTAAGTCTAGATGATTTGAACATAAGTAAATATACTGAAATTTTTAATTTGCACATTTTTTACTGTATTGTCAGAGTGTAACTTTTTGTAAGTGAACTAAATCATTATTTTTACGATACAAGTATAAAATTTATCTACTTATTAATTAATAACGGCTAAAGTTTTTTAACTATAATTTTTTGAAACTTTAATACTTACTTGTTCCCTAAAATTTATTATTATAACTTTAAAAATTTAAATGTATTTTAATTTACATTTTCAGAATTTGAAATCCATTATGAAAGTAAAGATGTATGAAGATAATGTTGACTGCTAGTGAACATGTTCCATGTTCAGTAATTCTCTACAAATTGTTCATAACGGTGCTAACCATATATATATATATATATATGGTGTATCGAATGTCCATTCTCGTGGGTATTTTGAGTTATTATTATTTTTTCCTTACGAGTTCACAGAGTTGACGATATGGGTGACTATACAGATGACGGGAAGGTAGAAATTGTCTACCCCATGAGAACGGACGTTTGATACACCATATATATATAAGTAAATATATAATTTAGTAGGGTTTCCTCTACGTCAACATTAATTTTTCATATGCGTACAATACAATGTTCCTAAAACTTTATATAAAACGAGTAAATATTTTATCTAAATAATTTGAATGTTTGTTTTAATGGTAATTGCAAAGCCAAAATTGCGATTATAGATTGAATCTATTGATGTAATTAATGTAATTTTATTCTGAGAGAGGAATTTTTGTTATCCGAGAAGCGTAACTGGTTTTTCCTGCAATATTCGTATTTCTATTTTACCCCTTGGTATTGCCCGCAGAGCTGGGCACTTCCGCAAACACTTCCGCAAACCGCAAATTCCGCAATTGCGGAAGTATGTTTTTCGTTTGCGGACTTGCGTTTGCGGCAAAGTCATCGCAAATTAGTGAATTTGCGTTTGCGGATTTGCGTTTGCGGAAGTGATTTTGAGTTTGCGGATTTGCGATTGCAAACCCGCAAACTCAAAATCACTTCCGCAAACGCAAATTCACTAATTTGCGATGACTTTGCCGCAAACGCAAGTCCGCAAACGAAAAACATACTTCCGCAATTGCGGAATTTGCGGTTTGCGGAAGTGTTTGCGGAAGTGCCCAGCTCTGGCGTATTGGGCATGCCCGCCATCGTCCATGGCTCAGTGGGTAACACCGTTTCCCCGTAAGCGAAGTGAAGAAGCTGAGGTCCGGGGTTCGATTCTCGTTAATGCTGATAATAATAATACAGGAGTTAGAGCAATGGGCCGCACTTGTTGGCCTGAACGCTATGTCAGTTTCTGGCCCTCCTGTTTCGTTATTATTACTGGTCCTGCTCGAGTGTAAATTATTTTCGTTGATAATTTTTATAAATATTTACGAAGTTTATCATTTGAATTTTGAAGAAATTGTAAAACTTCATTGACAGACTCGGGCTTATCCTTCCTTACTAGTTTTCCTAGTTCTAGACCCTCTCGCAAATTTTTCGTAGGAAAAGGGTACTGCGATCAGGTTACAATAATAGTGGGCAGAAATTATACTCTAATGATTATTATATCCCTTAAAAATACGTGGAACTACTCAGTATGAATTTTATATTTATATATGGGACCATCAGAGTTTAGATATGCATTGTGTTGGTTGGCCACATGGAAGAAGTTCCTTCCACCAGTCATTTGTAGTTACCCTTAACTGTTCCAAAGGGATCTACAGGGTGTTTGAAAACTTTCTGTACAAATTGTAATGGGGGATAGGCAACACCAAGACAAACCCTTTTCGTCTATAAGTGTATGTCCGCTGACGTCACCATTCGGCGCGGGAGGGCGCCGCTGCAATTGGCTAAAAGGTGAAGTGGGCTAGACTCGCGCTTGCCGCGGGCATTCTTAAATCGGACGTAGTACGCGTAACATGGAGCGCTTCACGACTGCTGAGATGGCTGACATGCATATGGTGTATGGGGCTGCCAATGGAAACGGAAGAGCTGCTGTGAGGTTGTACCGACAGCGCTTCCCAAACAGACGTGTGCCAAACCACCAAACGTTTTCGCATTTGCATCGGCGACTGCGAGAAACTGGAACATTCCATGCAAACATGCATGACACTGGTCGGGAGAGAAACGTGCGCACTCCTGACATGGAAGAAGAAATCCTACGGCGATTTGAGGACAATCCAAGCGCAAGCACGCGAGGTGTTGCACGTATCCTCGGTGTGAACCACGACCTGGTCTGGAGAGTGTTGCACGAGCAGCAACTTGCCATGGACGATACCCGCCCAAACCTTGACGGCGAACCGTTCTTGATGAGCATGCACCCGTGTAGCATGTGGATTTGCGTGCGTCCACACGTGAGAATTGTGCATGTTAAACACACCCTCACGTGTGAAACAGGCCTCATCTGAGAACAGCACATAAGCCGGAAAATTAGGCTGCACCGCTGTCTGCTGCAGAAACCAGCGTGCGAATTCCACACGAAGAGGGTAATCCCGAGGTTGTAATGCCTGGACTCTCTGACGATGAAACGGATGTAACTGCTGCTCGTGCAACACACTCCAGACCAGGTCGTGGTTCACACCGAGGATACGTGCAACACCTCGCGTGCTTGCGCTTGGATTGTCCTCAAATCGCCGTAGGATTTCTTCTTCCATGTCAGGAGTGCGCACGTTTCTCTCCCGACCAGTGTCATGCATGTTTGCATGGAATGTTCCAGTTTCTCGCAGTCGCCGATGCAAATGCGCAAACGTTTGGTGTTTGGCACACGTCTGTTTGGGAAGCGCTGTCGGTACAACCTCACAGCAGCTCTTCCGTTTCCATTGGCAGCCCCATACACCATATGCATGTCAGCCATCTCAGCAGTCGTGAAGCGCTCCATGTTACGCGTACTACGTCCGATTTAAGAATGCCCGCGGCAAGCGCGAGTCTAGCCCACTTCACCTTTTAGCCAATTGCAGCGGCGCCCTCCCGCGCCGAATGGTGACATCAGCGGACATACACTTATAGACGAAAAGGGTTTGTCTTGGTGTTGCCTATCCCCCATTACAATTTGTACAGAAAGTTTTCAAACACCCTGTATATCTCATATTCACTCAGTTCAAAAGGTCCTGTCGTAAAACTCGATGTTTCATACTGATATTTGACAGCAAGAAACGTTGAGGAACTTTTGAATCGACTGTTGCATTCTCGGTCGCTTGTGATAGTTATCATTGGAATTCAAAGAATACCGTTATTGGGTACCTTTCACTAATAGTACTGCTAATAGCATCTATACGAACTAGTCTCAGAGTTTTGCGTATGGTAACAGTATTCCTCTATACGAAGAAAACTTCTGTTTTATATAGTGTGTCCATGAAGTTGAGCGTCATGTAGCAAAATTTACTGATTGCAGTTTGTCTATTTCTATGATATTGAACTTTATAGGTTCCATTATTTTAAAAAACTCAACACAGAACAGAAGATCAACTCGCATAGACAGTTATAATGTACTTACATTCACCCTGTAAACAAAACCTGTATTGAAGCCAAATCTATTTGATATACAAATACATGAAGTTTTATTGATTTGTGTCGAGTTAAAACACATTTTGAGCATTATTATAAGTTCTTAATTATGAATGTCATAATACCCTGTTATTATGCTGGTTCTTAAGTTATATTTATTTACGTATTGGTTTTATGTTTTGTATTCCTGTATCAAAGGAAAGTTTAAAACCATTTGTTTATTACGCATTATGAAATTCGTAAAGTGTATGAGATGGCAATGATCTTATTTGGAATTTGGAGTGTTCATAATCTCTGCTGGTTTTTTTGATGATTGTTTTAAATTTGTAAAGAGGAGATTGCAGGCACCAATCGACCAATCGACCAAGGAAGTACTCTGGGGGTGGACGTTAGGCAAAAGACAGGGAATGCTGGAATTCCCGTTTCTCCTGTCACTATCCTCCTTAGCTGTTTTTTTTCCGTGTCTCAGCTACCCTGTGAGGAGACCACCATGCTCTCACTCACAAACTTCTCTCTCTATTCTTCATTATACATACATGCACCTAACACACTACATAAGCTTTTCAATTTAAAAATAAAAAAAACAATGACAACAACTTCAAGAGCTTCGGGAGTCCCCTGCGAATGGGTCATAAATGTCCCCACTTCTGGCTCCTCCGGTGCCGATACCGGGAACGCAGACCTTCGCAGCGGAGTTAGATCTGCTAGTGCCCATTCGAGATATTCTGGGCCTCTGCCTGATTAACTTTTCATAAATTTCTGCAACATTCGTCCCTCCCTTCCTCAAATTTTCAATCTGTTGAACATCACCTCTCCTCCTCTAAACTTTACTTTCTCTTCCTCACTGAAACTCAGGTGTCTGGGACGATTGACAGCAACTAATTTTCTGTATTCTCTATACTCAATTTCACGCCAAAGGTGGATGTTGCGTATATGCACGCAATGACCTGACTTGTTCTCGTATTCCCGAACTTGACTCCTCCGAATTCTATACCCTTTGGCTACGGCTTACATGCCAATCTCAAACTAAATACATCTGTGCTATTTACCTTTCTCGTAATTCTACTGACTATCCAAAATTCTTTGACAACCACACTTCCAAAGTGGAATACATTCTATCCCACTCTCCTTTTGCTGAAATCTCCATTTCAGGAGATTTCTATGTTCACTACCACTTTTGGCTTTACTCCCATTTCACTAACATCCCTGGTGAACTAGTTTACAACTTTTCTGTCCTGAATGACCTGGAGCAGATTGTACAGCACCCTACTCGTATCCCCTATTGCCTTGGAGATAGATTCAACATTCTGGATTTATTTCTCGTGTCTCATCTTTCTTCTTACTCTGTGAAACTTTTTTCTCCGTTGGGCTCCTCCGACCAAAATCTATATCTGTTTCCTGTCTTATCGCTCTAGTTCGTCCTTTGGATCCTTTGGCACTTTGGCGCGGCTGATTGGGGGCCCTTTAGGCAGTACTTCTTTCCCATCTAATGACCCTTCCCCCCCCCGTGCCCGAGGCCCTTCCGGGTGTGCTGAGCGCATCACGGAGGTGATTCTCTTGGGCATGGAGGCGTACATACCATATTCTATTCCAACTACTAATGCAAAAAAACGTTGGTTTTACTTTGCTTCTTCTAATGTTATCCGCAACAGAGAGGAGGCTCTCAGAAGGTACCATCGTCATCCACTTTCTGACTTTCACTTAGCTTATATTTCTGCCCAGAATCGTGCAAAATCTGTTCTTCGACTCGCCAAAAAGTCTACTCGTCACAATCTTCGACACGACTATCCCATTACCTTCAACAATACACAACTTAATTCTTCTTCTTCTTCTCTTAACATTCTTGGTGTTTCCTTGTCTCGTGATCTCTCCTGGAAAGATCACATATACTCTCTCTCTAAAACAGCTTCTAAGAGGTTAGGTGTGTTGTACCAGTTCCGCAGTTTCTTCATCCACGCTCAGTTGCTCTCTCTTTACAGGGGTCTTGGCCTCCCCTCTATGGAATACGCTTCTCCTGTGTTTGGTGGCTCAACCCACACAGCCCTACATCCGGGTGGAATCGAAGGCTTTTCATCTCATCAATTCCCCACCTCTTACTGACTGTCTTCAATCCCTCTCTCTTCGTCGCAGTGTTGCTTCACTCTCTCTTTACTGTCGCCATTATAAAGGACACTGCTCTTCCGAACTCCCTACCTGCCTCCTCCTTTAAGGAGTACCAGACTTTCGACACATTCTCATTCTGTCCAACTCTCTAATCTATCGTAATGGTTAATCGGTATTTTCAATCTTTCGTCAACTCAACTGGTTAAATCTGGAATAATCATCATGAATTCATCTTTCGCTCTGTCTATCACCTCCAATCATTCAAACGCAATGTCTCCAGGCACCTCGAAAACCCTGAACCTTGATTTTGGCTCTTTTTTTTCCTCTATGGGGAAGCGTTTATGTGGGCATTCGCCCTTTGCCCCTCCTTCCTGCATAGAAAAATTTACAATGTCGGAAAAAAGTTCACACAAAAAACGTAAGATTTCTAAAAAAAGCATGACATGAATAATTAATATAATCAGTAATGATCATGTTTTGTTTTTGAAATTTTATTACTTTCTCGAAAAAGAAGAAGAACGGAATATTACCAATTAGTAATTTTTTTTGCTCTTTATAAATTTTATATTCGTAGACGAACTTTTTTACTCGAAATTGTAGATGAGAGGAGAAAGGAAGAAAGGAAACGTGGGCGAAATTCCCGCAACCAAAACTTAAACTCAAAAGATCAGTCGTGAAAAATGAATGAAAATGAATGAAAATGAATTACAAAAAAAACGGAAGGAAGAATTTTCTTTTGTTAAAGAATTTCTTATAGAGCGATAAAGTAAAATCAAATTTAAATCTTTCTCACCAACTTTAAATTGAATATCTCACAGCGATCAAGTCGAATTTTCCGGCAAGATATTTTCCGATGTCAAGAAGTTATTACCTTTTTTTCTTAGTGCGGGAAGGAGGGGTCAAGGGAGAACGCCCGCAAAAAGGGCTGCTGCCCCCCCCCCAACCTCCCATAAAAGAAGGAAAAGGAGAAAGCTGAAATCGAGGTCTCCGAGGCTGTTAAAAAACTATGCCTTTTTTTTTATTTTGAAAAGAGTGTGTAGCGTGTAAGATGCGATGCGTGTATGTGTAATGAGGAATAGAGGGAGAAGCGTGTGTTTGAGAGCATGCTACACTGCTCACAAGAGTAGATGAGACAAGTATCGCCAATAAAAGATAAGTTAAGGAGAACAGTTACAGGGGAAACGGAAGTTCCAGCACTCCCCGTTTCATACCTAACGCCCCCCCTCCACCCCAGTACCTTCCTGGTCGATTGGTGTCTACAATCTACTTGCTCTATATATACGCATATACTGTACGAATTACCAAACTATTAACATTTAAGATTGAAGTTATTTTAAATATTTGAAATTATTTTAAAATTAGCAGAAAGTATAGGATAAATATCGTATTATCGTATTTTCTGTAACTTCTCGTACGAAATAGTACGAAAAGACTGGCTGTCCGAAAGGATTTTATTCTGGAGTCACTTTACCTAAAAGATTAATTTCTATTTAGTTTCAGACATTTCTCAAATGACGCAGCGAGAGGGTTGAAGTACTTTTAGGGTGCTTGAATTCTGTGTACTCTTAAATGTAAGGGTAACCACAAACTGACTCGTTGGATTAATTCACAGTTTCCCAAAGTGTGCGTCGCAAAACCTATTAGGCTGGCCACACGCATGATCGTCTTACGACTGACGACTCGGGTCGTGACGACTGAAGTCGCGTGTAATTTTACAGTGACAGAATGGGAGCCAGCCCCGCACACTGCAGCGACCGCGACGCAATTACTTGAGAAACACTGGATTACAATACTTGGAATAATTCCCAACCAAAGCAAATACAACCGAATGTTATTGTACAGAATATGTTCACATATTAACAGTGACAATAATTATTATTGTAAATACTTTAAAAAAATAATTCGTATTAAATATTTTTGAAATTTTGAGTCTTAGTAAGTAACAATGCATAACTGATTGTGTGCGCGCGCGCGCGCTTGTCTTCGGAACCGCAACAATCTTTAGAATACACGGAAAGGCCATCGCGACACGAACGTGCATATATCGACATTAGCAGTGTCGCCATAGTTTGACTACTTTTAATGAAAATTATTAAACATCATGAAGAAAAAGGGATCTAATGAAAGTTAGTTAATTTGGGTTATTTAGATTAGGACAAATGTCGTCAACTACAACTAAAAACGTGAAATGTCGCGGTTTTGTAAGGTAGCCAAACGCGGAGTTGCTTATGTGTGTGAGAGAGAGAGCGAGAATTCGTTAAAACAATTTGCCTAAGGCATCTTTTTGTCATTCTCATAAAATGTGAAAAAATAAGTTCCTTCAATATGGAAAATGAACGTAGACGGGAAGGGAAGGTTTTACCCGAAAATAAGAAATTCTTTCATCTGCATTTTTATGCGTTTTTTATTAACAATTATGAAGCTACTTTAAAAACTTGAAATACTTATGTTTTCTGATTTAAAGTTAATATATATATATATATATTATAATATATATAATGAGAGAGAGAGAGAGAGTTACAAGGAGTTACAAGGACAAGAGGAAGCCTCAAAGACCTTTCGGTCCACTCTGGGAGGTTCCTGTTATTAAAAGTTTATTTTTGTTTCAACTATCCTAATAGTAGTAGAAAACTGGATAGAAAAGTAGAAGGCTCTCTCCCCACCCTCCGCTCCCTCCCTGCCAGAGGCAGGTACGGAAAAAGGTTGAAGAAAATACCTTGACCCTGGAAAAGTAGCCAAGGAGAGAGAGAGAGAGAGAGAGAGCACTCCGATTCAAACATTCCATGTTTGAATTCTGATTGGGGTAATTTTGTATTATATAAAAACCATACGTGCTATATATACACGGTAATTCACTCGCTGGTAGCCCCAGGATATATAGCGATACTCTGAAGTAACCAGCGAGTGAATTATCGTGTACAGTATATACAGTAAATTCATTCATTTTTAATTTATTTATATAATTCAACCTTTTTATCTTTCATAAGTAGCTTTTAGAAAGAAACAAATCTATTCACTATGTGGTTGTTACTTATTACATTTTTTAATAAAATTACATCATGAGGTTGGTCATTTTATGAATTTCCGTGTTATTTCTATGTTACATCTTCTTATATAATGTTCAAATAAATTTAATTACTGTTTGTTTTCTTTTGCGACTTTCCATTAATATTCGTAATGACGGTCCACGTATGACCTCCATTTCATGAATTAAAATACAATTTGGTGATTGTATTCGTCCATGTTCTGAAATTTTTATATTTAAATACAGTGCATATAATATTACTTTTGTTACCCCTTTTCTTTATTAATTTTCTATGAATTATTCCCACAAACTATAATTAGAATTACAGTATAGAAAAATTAATGTGAAAAAGAAAATATGAGTTTGATGGGAAACTTTAAAATATGACATAATTGAAATTAATTTTATTTCCGTGGAAAGTTAACTTATTATTGTCGTGTATCTTTAAATACACTGCATGTGATACATTCACCGTGCGATATTAAATAATTATATGGCTATTTTAAGACTATATTCTTCTTAAATTTGTTATAATTATTGACCATAGCAATAAATGTACAGTAAAACGTTTACAGTATTCATGTCAAGATAGTACAACAACACGAACAACAAACTTTATTTCAGACTCAACAGGTACAAGCATTATACAAGTGGTCCATAGAAGGTTAAGGGATAGTAGTTTAGAGCCCTGACTATGTAGGCCAGTGAATCACTATGTATAATGAACATAAATTGCCTACGCCAATGCTTCCAGATTTAAGATTTATAAAATATATCGGAGATCAGTCCACCAACCATGGCTTCTATTATCTTATTGACTGACTCACCAAGTCTAGTGATAAATCTAAATGGAAAATTGCATATATCACTGGCACATTAGGCACCTTATTGACTACAAACAACATACTACTGGCACTAGAAAGAGCACCATTTATAAATCTTTGAGTTCTTAATAAATTCCTAAAAATATTATTATATGTAACATACAATTTTCTCAAATTATACATCCTGTAGTTCCACCACAAATGAGCTGTATACATTAAAGTACAAAAATTTTTGAACAAGATCAACTTAACATCTAATGTACATACGGTATATTAAATTTTCTAACCAAAGTATTTCCCTGAGCACATAATCGTCTACACTGCCTTAGACTATCACACTCATCTGAAAGACTATTAGTTAGTATGTGGCCAAAATACTTAGTTCGGGGTCACTTCTGACAGCACCATACCATTCAATTGAAATTCAGGAAATTTTATATACTTGTAGGCTTTGGTCCTCATAATCATAATATGACTTTTAGCACCATTTATAAATCTTTGAGTTCTTAATAAATTCCTAAAAATATTATTATATGTAACATACAATTTTCTCAAATTATACATCCTGTAGTTCCACCACAAATGAGCTGTATACATTAAAGTACAAAAATTTTGAACAAGATCAACTTAACATCTAATGTACATACGGTATATTAAATTTTCTAACCAAAGTATTTCCCTGAGCACATAATCGTCTACACTGCCTTAGACTATCACACTCATCTGAAAGACTATTAGTTAGTATGTGGCCAAAATACTTAGTTCGGGGTCACTTCTGACAGCACCATACCATTCAATTGAAATTCAGGAAATTTTATATACTTGTAGGCTTTGGTCCTCATAATCATAATATGACTTTTAGCAGGATTATATTTTATGTCGTTATCCTTCCCATATCTTTCACAAACCTTCAAAAGTGTGCTGAGCCCTTTTACAGATGGAGAAATAAGAACTAGATCGTCTGCATACATCAGATGATTAACAATCATTGTACCAAGATACCAACCTATTTTACAAGTGTTCAGCTTCAGCACAACAGATAGATTATCCATATAAATATTGAATAAGTAGGGGGATAATATCCCTCCCTGCCTGACACCATTGGTTACAGAGAATGGCTCTCAATTAACTCCACCCCATCTTACAATCATTGTCTGGTGATTACACCAAGTCACCAGTACATTACGATTAGCCTGATCAGGAGTTCTAGCTAATTGTCGTATACTATTGTGATTGTCGAATTTGTAGGTAACGTATTTCATGTTTTTATGTAGTGTTTAACGCACTGGTTCCCAACCGGTGGGCCATGGCCCACTTGTTTGTCTTTTAGCATCATGTTAATAAAAAAAATTTTGCTTATTAAACCTTATGTAAACATGATACCAGCTTAGCAACATGGGAGGTGGGCCATGAGTTATTCGAATCAGCTCTAGTGGGCCATCGCTTCAAAAAGGTTGGGAACCACTGGTTTAACGGATATGGAGATCCACTGTCACTTTGGGAGAGGAGTGAATTAGGATGTGGATAGCAGCACGTTGCTACATCACTTCCCGTCGATAAGCGAAGTTAAGGGACATTGGGCTCCGCGTTCAGATGATGTAGCGACCCGTGGTTCAATCCCACGTAAAACTGTAGGTCCCCTCTGTCACATGACCTTTGCTGTTACGAAGAGGGTTAAACACCCCTCTCTTTATCCCCGCCCCCATAAAAGAGTAAATGCTCAACTAAAGCTAAACTGAGAAATATGACCAATTGACCATGAATGATCGTAACAAACGGACGGAGACCACGTGAGTGATTAAGAATAAAATAGTGAGAAAGGATTTTAACTTAAAAGACGCACAGCTACATAAACTCTTAACAATATAATTTCAATGCATGATAGTTAAATAACGGCTTACGCGTACCTGGTTTCCTCTGCATAAATTCATTACAAAGATTGAAATGTAAATAAGGATGAGGATAAATATGGAAGTTACGCTGTTTAAGTCATGTTGGCGATTATGAAAATTGTATCATAAGGGCTTAATAAATAATCAGTGAAGAGAGCCAGAAACTGGCACAGCGCTCAGGTCAACTAATGCTACCCATTGCTTGGATTTCCGTATTATTATTACCAGCACCATCGGGAGTCAAACCCCCGATCTCAGTGTCTTCACATAGCTTATAGAGTAACGGTGTTACCCACTGAGCTATGGACACTTGCTTATAAGGGCGTAAGCCCAAGTTTTTACGGGAATTTTAGACGCGTAACAATAATTAATTAATAACTTTTGAGAAATTATCGATTAAGAGTTTAAATTCAGCGTTGTAATAAGCTAAGTCGAAACGATAACCAAGTGGTAATTAACATATGTGGCAGTGCGTCTGTTGAATTAAAATTCCTTCTCGCTGTTTTATACTTAATCCCTCACGTGGTCTCCGTCTGTTTAATACAATTTCTTCTGAGTTTAGTTTTAGCAGCGCATTTACAAATTTTCCAACCTAAGCCATTTAGTTACATCTTGAAAGAATATATGTCGCTTCTAGATTGCTAATACAGTAATTTTGAGACTACGCACGATTTCTATGGGTGATGTTGGTTGGTTGGTTCTGTTTTACATCTTTCGTCCACCTGACACCACTGAAATTGGTGGTTGCACCACCAACCAGAAAAAATAAGTTCCCTTCGTAAAAAAGAACTGAGTCGAGCCAAATACATTACGTGCAGCGGGCTTGTCACTACACCCTTCTCCCCACTTCTCAGACTGGCTTGGGATAGTCCTTTGCTGAGTTGGAGAAATGTTGGTTGGTTTGGTTGCTGAGATGTTGGTTGGGAGGAGGAAAGTTTGCTTTATTGAGCCTTCATTTAGACACTCTTTAACCACGATGGATCGCTAAGACAAAACATTAAGATTCAGGGCGTTACTTGATGCTTAAAATACTCCAGATATTATACAGGTATGAAAAAAACTATATAGGGCTATGGGTTGATTGCCTGATACCCTCATCCGTTGGAAATTTCCAGCAGATTTCAGTGGGGAGTTAAACGACAAAAGCCCTATGTTTTTTCGTTAGAGAGTTATGAATATGTAGGTCTTTAAAGGACCTCTTTATATTTAATTGTTTATGGTAATTTTAGCGTCGGGATTTTAGATGCCTATATGTGAACGAAAAGAAGTTGTCCCACCTTATTTTTGCTGGGTCTTAGTTTACTTCGATGTAGGGCGTTACGATCTTTTTCGGTGTAGGGCCGCCACGATGGAGTTACGTGATGAGTTAACTTCTTGTAATAAATATAGGCAGTCACAATATAAACACTTTTAGGCATAGGCCTATCCTTTTATGAGTATTAAGTTTATTATAAGGAATTCACTCAGAACTTTAGGGAAGACAAAAGCACATCTTCCCTGTTTAAAGCGTTCGCTGCACATTAAACAGCTCTCAAAGCCGTTCCTTCGCTCCTTCGCGTTGTATTTTCATTATTTGCCGATCTGGAAAAATTTTGTTTGGTCTACTTCTCTGTGGTAGACTAAACAATAAATTGAGTTTTCTTGTTGCTATGTGAGGCTCGATTCATACATACAGGTTCTTTGTACGTATGGCAATTATTTCATTCCCAATAGGCTGTCGCCAATCCCGAGGCAATTTTGTATAGATATTTAATTCAATTAATTAATAAATAATTTATATTTAATTATGAAATAAAGGTACCACATATGATACCATGTGAGCGCGTATAGTTTTTCCATAGGTATTATAAATTAAGTTGAAGCAGTGTTAAATTTGAATAATAGCATAGCATAACAACAACATAAGACCATAGCATCGACACTCTAAAAACTAACATAACCTAACCTCGCGTAACCTAATATAATTTACAATACACTTGTCGACAGAATGTCAAGTCGAGCAAATGTCATAGTCCCAACATAATCATCATTACTGTAAACGATTTCTATTCTCTATGGAGTGGGTTCGACAGTTGAAAACCAGACGGAAAACATGCCATCGAAATGCAACTAACTTCACGCAACCGAATCATCATCGCGGATAGGATACCGTCTCAATCTCAGTATTATTTTATATGAAAGAAGGGAGAAGGACTTTTAATGACACGTGAGATTAGACCATGGCGTTTGTCGCTGCCGCTTTTCAGTTGTCTATTCCATTTTGTTTCTTGAGAAATTTTAAGCCACGTCACTATCAACTCTCCTCTTATTTCCATATTCAGCAGTCACACACCACCTTCTTTTAAGCTCTTTATTTTCCGCATTCTTTTAAAGTTATATTTTATACGCAGTTCTATACAGAATCATTAATCTTCTCTCCGCTTGTGAATGACTTTCATATTCCAAATCTTTCCCGAACATTCGTCATTTCTTATTCGAGAAATTTACTCCTTATTTTAACTTTTGAAAGAACAAACGTATCTAACAAGCGTCTTACTTACATAGTATATTTGCTAGTTTCTTATCTTTTCAATGTTTTTTATTAACGACTAACTGAAAAATAAAATAAAATAAAAACTAACGCAGTATGTCTGTTAATCTCCGTTTTCTTTATATTTTAAAGTGTTTGAAGTTATGCACAGTGATTTAATGTAAATTTATTTTCCATAGCAAGGTGAAAAGTATAATTTCAGCCTTATCAAATAGTAGTAATAGTAGTAGTAATAATAATAATAATAATATTATTATTATTTATTATTTCAATGAAGGAGTTTTTATTTAATGTAATGCCTATTCAGTGTATTCACCCTCATTCTTTTACTACTTTTATCGTATTTGATAAGTTTCCCTAGTTCGTTTTCCGTTTTCTTTATCCCTTTTTCTAATCAAATAAATGAAAGGGAACTCTGACATTTAATTTAAAAAAAAAAAAAAATGGTTCGCGTATTGACTATTTTGTAGTCTAATTTTATATTTAAAATTTATTCTCCATGAATGACAATGAAATGGTATAGGTTAACGTTTACAATATTCAAATTAAAAGTGAAGACTTCATTACATTTATACAAAATAGCACAGCAAGAATGTGTGTGTGTGTGTGTGTGTGTTAATTTTGTGGCGTATTTACCCGAGTTCATTAAGAACTCCATTTATTATGTAATTTAATGAAATACGAGCAAATGAATGAATAATTCTTAGTGACGTCATTAACTTTTCATAGAACGCAAACGTTCCGCGGTTGATTCAGTGATTTGTAAAATCAGCTCTGAAAATTTTGGAAATGTGGAAATTCCATGCTTGTTACTAGTTTGGTATTATTCGTGTAATCGTGTTGTAGTGGCAGTAATATTGGTACAGTTTTACTTTACCTGATTGCAACATCTTCGATGTAGTTGAAGTTTGAGAGATTGCCTTAGATATCTTCTTACCTTTGAATGGAATAAATTCAGTATACAGTATTTGAAATGTGTACATCTTGAATAGTTAAGTATCCCGTTATATTTTCTCTCCTACAGTACATTCTCTACCACAAATGAAGATTACATAAAGTCAGGATATAGGAATTTAGCTGATGATTTCTATATAGATGGTTCTATATAACTATAACTCTCTGCATATCAAAGCTATGACTGTGGTTTTTAGATGCGTCTTCCGATGGTGTGAACATGCGCTGTTCTATCCTCTTTTTCGCGTGTAAAATGGCCCCCATTTGGAGAGTTCGGCAAATTATATCAAGATCTCGATGCAAAATTAGATTTTCTTGGATGCAAAATTTCATCATTTCTATAGACTTTTCAATACATTAGGATGGAATCCCGGTGCGGTGCAGTATTACCACGCTTTAGTCTCTGCGCAAACTGCCGAATTTTGCAGGCTGGAAAGATGAATCTGGTAACTGGAAAATAAATTTTAAAATCTCCTTAAATCCAGCATAAGATTTTAAAATTATTATTTAACTCCCAGTGATAATTCCAAGACTTTTTAAATAAAAAATAATTGAGTGCTTTGTTCATGTGTGACGTCAGCCGGCTTAACTTTGCTGCTACTTTTATTACGGGGAAAATATCATCATCAGACTTATTAATTCAGGTTCGAATTTTGTAATTAATGAAAGAATAGTTTGAAAATAAAATAAAAACTGATACTTTCCTGTTATCCCGGACCCCAGACTTTTTTCCAGTTGCCAGACTTCAATTTTGAGAGAATATTTTCGTTAAAACTAACGAAAATATCACGACTTAACCTAACCTTACCAATTAATTAGGTTAATTGAATGCCCGGTTAGGTAAACTGTACGCCCTTGATAATTGGTTAGGTTAAGTCGTGATATTTTCGTTAGTTTTAACGAAAATATTCTCTCAAAATTGAAGTCTGGGTCCGGGATAACAGGAAAGTAGCTAAAATCTAAATTAATTTAATTATATAAATTCGCAATGAAAATTATTTTCTAGAATAATTATTTTGTAACAATTGCTTTGTTCGTCCCGCAATAAATATACTCGTGCTAGGTCTAGGATGAGGCATTTATTCATTAATATATTCATTATTTTGTAATATTATTTAGAGTGAGTGAGTTCTTAAAATTTCTGAGCATAAAGGGTAGGAGTTTATAGATTATTAAATCTTAATACAAAGGTAAAAGATAGAAAGGATGAGAGGTGTTGTACAGGTGTTAATGTTTATGAACTAAATTTGGATCGCCTGAAGATCCGTCACCCCAGCCTTTTTTAGTTAGCTTTATAAGGCTAACTAACGAAAATATCACTATCTAACCTAACCAGTCGTCAAGGGCATACAGTTGACCTAACGATTGGTTAGGTTAAATCGTGATATTTTCGTTAGTTACCCTTATAAAACTAACTAAAAAAGGCTGGGGTGACGGGTCTTCATGTAATCCTGAAATTTATAGGTACATCTAAGAGGATATTAGGTTAATATTCGTCTTTTAACCCGCTCACGCGCGGTTAAAACAGTACAATATATTGAATTGCTAATCAAAACTGACTAAGAAAATATATATTTTATGTTGTGCAAATTTGTTGAAATGTACTTTTTTTTAATAAAATATATCTCCTGTTTTGGCTATAATGTACTTTTTTCATAAAATATTTTTGGGCTATTTTTTCGCTACTCTGCGACTTAATTAGTTGGTTGGGTTTTGTTCTGGATTTTTTTTTTTTTACAAATTGGATTCAGTTTAGTGGTGTTTGTGATAGAATTATGACGTGCCATTCGTGTGATTTTGACTGAGAACTTGATTCGTCATGTGCCCTAGATGAAGACAAAGAATTGGATGTTTTTATCAATTACGGCGTTATTCTCTCATCCTTAATTTGCCCGAAATGTGACAGTGAGTGCCTAATACGAAAAGATCAGAAGATATTTAGGTGAAATAACCAATATTAACCTGTTAGGTTAATTGAATGCTCGGTTAGGTCAACTGAATGCCCGGTTAGGTTAATTGAGTGCCCAGTTAGGTCAACTATACACACCCTTGATGATTGGTTAGGTTAAGTCGTGATATTTTCGTTAGTTTAAATGAAAATGATGAGAGCAAACTTTTCTGGTTAATTTTGAGGTATTTTGTACGAAACGGCCATCCATTCCCTGTGCAAATGCGTAGTTTTCAAGATGACGATATCTCGAAAACTTACGCATGTGCACAGGAAACGGATGGCAGATTCGTGCAAAACACCTCAAAATTGACCAGAAAAGTTTGTTCTCATCATAAAAACAGACTGGGTGTAAAAACGAATAATTACTGAATATTATTGAACCTAATAATATTCAGAGAAATTCATTGTGATTTAGAGAAATGAGAATCAATTATCGTAATAATACTCTGATGCAGAGTATTTTAAAGTATTTTTAAAATACCTTAAACTTTATTTCGTAACCATCGTAAATTATACCAAGGATATATTGGTAAATCTCTCGGAGCACTCCATTTTTCAATATTAAACATACACTCATAAAACATATACCATTTGAAAGCTCACATTTTTCTGAGTCTAAAAATGTAGTAATCCAAAAGTATCAATAGCAAATAAAAAGTAACTAGGTTTAAATATAAAACCCTATACCGATCAATTTGTGATGCGTGATCTTTACGGGGGCTCCGCCCCCGTACCCCCGAGACCTAAATTATACAAATGATAATGTCATAACATATTCATGTTAGGTTAGCGTAACAATTACCAAAAATACCATCTTACAACACACTGAAGATTTATAACTTAGCCAACCTTTATAATGTAGTTAATGACGTCACGCGTCAAACAATTAAACCTAGTTACTTTTTATTTGCTATTGATACTTTTGGATTACTACATTTTTAGACTCAGAAAAATGTGAGCTCTCAAATGGTATATGTTTTATGAGTGTATGTTTAATATTGAAAAATAAAAACATCCACTGCTTTCTCTTCATCTAGAGCACATGGCGAATCAAGTTATCAAAGTCAGAAACCACACGACGTCATAATTCTATCACAAACACGACCAAACTGAATCCAATTAGAAAAAAAAATAGACAGAACAGAATCCAACCAACTAATTAAGTCGCAGAGTAGCGAAAAAATAGCCCAATCAGGAAAAATATTTTATGAAAAAAAGTACGTTATAGCCAAAACAGGAAATATTCACTATAAAAATGTAACTTGTAATTTTTTCTATAATCTTGCATTTGCTATTGATACTTTTGGATTACTACATTTTTAGACTCAGAAAAATGTGAGCTTTTAAATGGTATATGTTTTATGAGTGTGTGTTTAATATTGAAAAATGGAGCGCTCCTAGAGATTATCCGATATATTACATCCAGGGTATATTTTAGCAAAGTTATAAAATAAGGGTTAAAGTACATTTCTGAAGCTGTACAGGGTATCCACAACGTCTTGTCATCCCAGTAAAATATTGGGATCACCTGAAGATCGGGGCTCCCAGCCTTCTTTAGTTAGCTTTATAAGGCTAACTAACGAAAATATCACGACCTAACCTAACCAATCGTCAAGGGCGTACAGTTGACCTAACGACTGGTTAGGTTAGGTCGTGGTATTTTGGCTAGTTAGCCTTATAAGGCTAACTAAAGAAGGCTGGGAACCCTGATCTTCAGGTGATCCAAATACTGCTTTTCGCTTTTATTTCAGATCCATTTATCAATGATAGTTACGTTTTAATGTATAGGGTGGCCACAAAGTCCCGTTACCCCCTGCCCATATCATTGTTATACGATTCATTTCTCTAGGGGGTAACGGGACTTTGTGGCCACCCTATACACTGTTGTTGCCTGGTAGATGGCTTACCAGTTCTTCGTTTATCTTTTACTGTTCCTCTTTTGAACAGTTTCTTTTCCCATCTCAGCAGAGTCCTGTACATTGTGAAAATGGAATCTAATTTACTGAAATTTGTTGATTTAGCTTTAAATTTATTTTTAACTATTCTTACTCTGTAACTGGTTTCACGATATTGTAATACACCTAAAATGTTATTACTTCCCATTCAATGTTATTCCCATTCCATATTGTTCCCATTCCAATTTTCGGTTCTCAAATGAAAAATGAACAAAGGTGAAAATTCTATATTTGACAAAAGTGTGTCTTGATTTGGGACACAATGTTTTTGTCGCCGCGGAAACAACGACAAATGGGAAGGGCTAATACTATTTCCTAACCTATTTTAACCAATCATAACCTAACTTATCGTATCCTAACCAATCATAACCTAACTTATCGTATCCTAACCAATCATAACCTAACTTAACCAGGACCAAAGTGGGGAAAGGTCGTGGATGGGAATGAAAATGCCACGAAGTGGGTATGGCAAAGCTGAGAACATCCATTGAGCGGATGGGAATGGCATAGAATGGGTTGAGACCGGCTTAAGACTAGTAGGTGCGTATAGAGAGTAATTGACCTGGTTTTCAGTTTGCTTGAAATTTAATAAACCAAGTGGCAGCCAAATTAGAAAACAGTCAAGACGGGTGAGCCGACCGGATTTGAACAAAAGTTTTATACACATTACATATACATCAATCTAATGTAGAATTTCAATTGTGTGTTATATTAACAATAGCGAAAAGTTGCTGTTAAAAAAACATTCATTTAATACAAAAATTAAAAGAGTAAATTATTATTTACTTCGAGACAAAGAATTTCGATTCTTTGAAAAAGTCACTTTCATATTTTGTAAAAATCTGAACATAAGATACGCATCAATGATACTTTATTTAAACTTAAAACTTAGAATTGAATGTTCTAAAATTCATGTATTTCATTTTCGACCACTAATACTAAAATCTCGGGTTCTTAAATGCGAGTTCGAAAATGTTAAATTGAAAAAAATAGTCATTATTAATTCTTTAAATTTTCACAGTATCTATGCATTTCATAATGTCTCAGAAACTGTAACAACTACACAGTGATACATCAAATATTTCGAATATAAAAAATTTACAATAACAAAATTGACGATGACGACGTTTAAACCAAACAAATCGCTCGCCTCCACTTTCAATCAGCTTACGAAAAGAACTAATTTGTCTTTCTTACGTACACACACACACACCACACACACCACTCTCTCTCTATCTATCTAACTAGTTATCTTTTCTTTATAAGGCCATTACTTATAGATTAAGTGTATGGAATCTCTTCTGATATTTTAGAAAATAATGATGATCAATTCTGAGAATTATGTTTGTCGAGATTAGCGAGTGAAGATTGAGATCAGCTTTTTTTAAGTCTTATTTCCTTTTAAAGATTTTTCGAGTTGTTCCAACGTGTACATGAAAGCACTTTTTATGTGAGTATTTCTTTTACTGCAAAAATTGTGAACATGTGCATTTTTAACTATCCCAATATTTAACTACGGGGCGCCCGGCGGTAGCTCGTTGGTTACGGTGGCGGACTCCGAACGATGTGTCGCTGGTTTGCTACCGGTCGTTGGCATTGGGTGTGAAGTTGAGTTGGCTGGTTACGCTGTTTCTACTCTAGCTCAGGTGTCCCTTGGGCCACACTTATCCCCACGTCATGGGGAAATGAACTTCTTAGATGTTACCTTCTTTTAAAAACACACACACATACACACACGCGCATATATACTGTTATATACAGGGTGTCCGAGAATTATCTGTACAATTTTTGGCTGTTATTAAAAGTCAACCATGAAGTGGAGAAATTCCAGTGTTGTCCCATTTTACAGAGAATCTCATTAAGTTTTTTCTGATACCACGTTTTGACAAGTCTTTTAGAAATGTACGCGGGTGACAGACATTGATGATTTAAAAGCAAGAATCACAGCTGCTATTGAGCGAATTGATGTGGATATCCTGCAGCGTACATGGCAACATTTGGAGTATCGATTGGATGTTTTGCGAATCACTAATGGTGCACATATCGAATGTTTGTAACAACGTTACTTTAATAAAAGAAACTTTTGAAAATACAGATTCTAGATAATCTTGTTTAAGAATTTTACGTGTGTTATCAAGAATTTTATTAAAAGATGAAATTGTACAGATAATGTTCGGACACACACTGGAATTTCTAAAAAACTTGTCAAAACTTGGTATCAGAAAAAACTTAATGAGATTCTCTGTAAAATGGGACAACACTGGAATTTCTACACTTCATGGTTGACTTTTAATAACAGCCAAAAATTGTACAGATAATTCTCGGACACCCTGTGTGTGTATATATATATATTTAATTAATTAATTAATTAATTAATTAATTAATTAATTTGAAGTTCATTAATAGGCTTCAACTTACTCCCAGCACGACTCAGCCAAAAGTGACGTTGATAACCTTTTTCTATTATTTTTCGATCATTATCATCATCATAAATACTCAGATAAAATTGGGGAAAACAATTTATCCTCAGATTGAAATTAATTTTATTTTCACTCTCAGCCGAAGGCTCGGTTCATTTTTGACTCCCCAAATGAGATTCGTAATACACAATGTTCGTTGATCATTTACCAGTATACCAGTGGTGTAGTGCTAAATAAAGAAGTGAGGGAACGCATTTTGAGTGTGTTACTCAGATGCGGGGGGGACAATGGCGAGCGCGGCGAGCCCATACAGCTGGGGGTCCGGGGGCACTGTAAGCCCCCCGGGAAATCTCTTGAAATCTGACCAATTTCAGGGATATTTTGAGGTCATATGCACTGGATATTAGGATATATTCCAAGGTTGAAGATGCAGTATTTCCAGTGTCGAAGATGCAGTATTTCCAGTGTCATTAGATATACGACATCCAGTACGAGCAATAAAAATAGCTAACAACTGGAATGATTAACTAAAAAAAAAGTTAACAACTGGTACGCCGTGGTGACTGTTTCACCAGATCTTTATAGGCTAGCATTGCCTCAGTCGAAGCTAAAAGAAATGAAGCAGTTAATGATTCTTTCTCATATTTCTTCTAGGGGTGGGAATTAAAATTTCATGACGTTAGAGATTTGTAAGTTCGGATTTATTTGAAATAGTGAGGGAACGCCGTTCCGTCTACCAAAAAAAGTAAGGGAACGCCGTTCCCACGCGTTTCCACAGCACTACACCACTGAGTATACCTGTGGTAATTGTCTATCGTCGTATGTTAGCGTGACATCACGCCAATTGCAACCATAAATTGATAAACATAGAGGTTGTAGTAGTGTAGTACACGCACTGGCAATCTTGTTACTAAACCATTTATTTCCAGCACTCCCTCTCACGCCTTGGAGAATGGAGCATTCAATTTTCCACAGCACTACACCACTGAGTATACCTGTGGTAATTGTCTATCGTCGTATGTTAGCGTGACATCACGCCAATTGCAACCATAAATTGATAAACATAGAGGTTGTAGTAGTGTAGTACACGCACTGGCAATCTTGTTACTAAACCATTTATTTCCAGCACTCCCTCTCACGCCTTGGAGAATGGAGCATTCAATTTTCCACAGCACTACACCACTGAGTATACCTGTGGTAATTGTCTATCGTCGTATGTTAGCGTGACATCACGCCAATTGCAACCATAAATTGATAAACATAGAGGTTGTAGTAGTGTAGTACACGCACTGGCAATCTTGTTACTAAACCATTTATTTCCAGCACTCCCTCTCACGCCTTGGAGAATGGAGCATTCAATTAAACATTTAATTTTTCTGTTATCACTAGAAGTAATAAGGTTGACCTACCATTACTTGAAACAATAGCCATATTAAAAAATAAATCTGGTCCAAACGAATACATCTCTGTCCATAATTTAAGTACTCTCGGATAAATCCTTGTTTCCAACCAACCAATTTTTACAACCTTTGTCGTTTTTGTATTTTCGTGTTATTTGTGGCTCGGTCGTTCGTGATGTAATTTCTTCGATCAATACATTTTGTTTTAAGTTCGATTTTTCCTTTGACACGGTAAGAATTTTTTGTTCTTGTCTTGTAATTATTAATGGTTGATAATATTAACTTTTAATTGCAATATTTTATTCAAATTGGTTCAGATTTAATGTCGAATCCTGTTAGTTTTAATCGTCTGTAGCTAATACAGTAATTTATTTTTTAAGCACTGAAGGTGGTGTTAGTCACGGCGAAAGTTATAAAATAAATGTTTTTAAGTTATTTTTATTATATATATATATACAGGGTGTCCCATAAGTCCGGCATCATAGGAAAAATAATAAAAAAAGGCAAAACAAAAGCTTTTATTTACAGAACGTGCTCAATATGTCCACCATTGTTTTCAATACACAAATTCAGACGTGATATCCAGTCAGCAAGCACACGGTGAATGATGTCAGGAGTAATGGTGTTACATGCCCCAATAATGCGCTGCCGCAAATGTTCAACACTCCTAATTTTCTCTGCGTATACCAGCGCTTTCAAGTGGCCCCAGAGATAAAAATCTAGTGGCGTGAGATCCGGGTTTCTAGCTGGCCATTCCACAGGCCCTCGACGTCCTATCCAATGACCAGGGAATTGTTGGTACAGGTATTCACTTACTTGGGTGCTGTAATGCGCAGGAGCGCCGTCTTGCTGGAACATGTTGGGAAATTTCCTTCTTCGTTCAAGACACTGGGAAATGCTTCTTCCTTGAGCATACGTAGGTAGGTGCCTCCAGTGACATGTTCATCGAAAAAGAGGGGGCCTATAATGCGATCCTTCCAAATGCCACACCATACCATCACCCGAGATGCACCTTGTTCCTTTGAAGAGGTATACCAGTGAGGATTGTTTTGAGACCAGTAGCGGGTGTTCTGTCGATTTACCTCACCATTTCCATAAAAAACAGCCTCGTCACTGAACAGAATGGTGGACGGGAAATTGGCATTCCGAGCATATGAATTTATGGTTTGTAGAAATAGAAAAATATGAATTTCTCCTATGATGCCGGACTTATGGGACACCCTGTATGTATATATATGTATATATATATAAATAATAATAATAATAATAGTGTGTGTGTGCGCGCGCGCATATACTTGCACGCAAGTTTTTCCGTTTCATTCATTTTGTTAATGAGACCATTGAAAAACATGGTTGAAACTTATTTTAGAGCATGTTGTCACTTCAGTGTAAAAGTTTTTCCACGCGTTTCCTCCTTTATAAGGCAAAAAATAACGTGGAAATGTTCCCGGTAATCATAAATTAAACCTGCAGTAATAATAATTAGGCTTCAATTCAGCTCCGAAATTTTGAAAACTCGCAAACTAGAGCGTGCGATATTTTCAAAATTACACGATACCTGAAATTTCCTTAATTATGTCAGCCATATTGATAGCGAAATTATTTACTTCATTTTGACCAAACGCTGATTGATCTATTGACAGTCGAGAATTTGATATTGGTTGGCAGATTCTAATTAGTTGGTAATTCGACCGAGGCCTTGGAATTAAAATTCACCCAATTTTAAGGTTATGAAAGGGAATTTAAGTTATTAATAGTTTAAAATAATATCAATAATTTAAAGGTATCGTAAAAAAGTACTTTATAGCGTGTCCGACATACATGAAATATTTAAGTTGTTTCGCAGTTGTAAATAAATATTTAAAAAGACTAATTTCAGTTACATGAATGTTGGTCGGTATATATTAAAATTCAAAAATCTTTATTCGGAAAAGAAAAAAAGCGAGAATTTTAAAATTCAGATATTTGATATGACATTAATATATCCATAATACTCTTATCTGAATATGCCGTTGGAATCATGGAGGCTCTTTAGGCAAAGTTTATTATAGTTTGTTTATTACATACAAAAAGGGAGTGGCAAGCAATATTAATAGTGATAGTGATGATAAATAATAATTACAATACATTACAATACATTACATACAATACATACAGTATAAAATTTACAAAATGTCACAATTTTAAATTAAATGATTTATTGTGTAATAAAAAATTGCTTAAGAAAAGATAAAAAAAAAAAAAAAATTAAATCGCGTAATGAAATAAATAAATGAAATGAATATAACGTTTGGTTAATATTCGTTTTAATGCTCCCTTCGTTTTCGATAGGAGACATTCTATGACAATTTAACATATAAATTCGTATTCAGGACACCTTGAAACCTCGGGGAAACTGATAAAAATCAAGGAAATGTAATTATTTTTTACGAAAAAAAAAAATCGACGTCGATAACCAGCCATTAGGGTAGGTAAAACCGTTTTCTGGTGATTTTTGGTGTTTTTTGTTTAAATTTAGCCTTCATTTCTTTGGAATAAGAGCGTTTTTTAGAATTTTTAAAATTGAAAATTTCTCAAAAACGGCTCTTTTCCCAAAGAAACGAAGTTCAGATTTGAATAAATCACCAAAAAACAAGAAAAATGTCCTTTGGTCCAGAAAGGAGAGAGGGAGCACTAAAACGAATAATTACCAAATATTCATATTACGCTCCATTTATTCTCAATGTATTAATTAGTAATTAATTTACTGTAATTACTGTAACGAGTTAATTGATGTATCATATATGCCGTTTTGATCGTATGTGTTTGGTATGAGTACTTGACAAGCTTACGCTTGTGTACTCGTGTGATATTCGTTCATGATATGGAATTGGAGAGTTGCTATATTTTGCACTATTTATATACATTATATTATATTATATACGTGTTGCATCACTTTTGCCGTTATAATCTTTTGAAAATTTACTTTGAATTATGGGAATAGTGAACAACATATTCTTAATAATAACCAGCGCTGTGCCCACTAACTCCTAAAGTTAGCACCGCTCACGCTAAGCATTTCAACAGTTAGCTCCGTTAACGCTAATTTTTTCCGAAACCACCCCAATTTATATATATTCTGCATTCCGTCCGTAACAGGCAACAACATAGAATAGTGGATATACAGAGTCTGTCCAACAAGTTACAGCTTTCAACATCTACACGCTAATGTCACGATCAACTTGCAGTTAGTGGTGCCTCAATCTTTTATAATGTAATGGAGATTGCAGTCGGCGAACCAAATTTTAGTACAAGTAGTTTTGAAAAATTAGCGATTGACTTTCTCTAAAAACTTAGCGCCTCTACCTCGCTAACAATTTTGATAATTAGCGGCGCTATTCCCAGCACTGTTAAATAAATTAAATTGTGTGCAAAATCGGATAATACGGTAGACTACTGTACTGTAAAATTGAATCATCAATACATTACCAAAATGAACTTGCAGTACATAACCTTGATAAAATAGAAGCTAATTGCTATTTTTAATTACTGTTTTGCAGCTCGTTAGGTTTTAAAGTTTAATTAAGAGTTTGTTAATTAAAATATTGTTAAAATTTTACCTAGAAGAGTTTATAAAAATTTCCAATTAGGGTTTTTTATGCAACTTTTATTCAAATTTTGTACGATAATTTCTTTTATGCGCCTACGTATATATGCTTTAATATAACATCTGCGTCTACTCAGTGTTTTCGTTACATATTTCGCGCGTTGCATAGGGAATTCATGAAAACCGGCAACATCCGTAACTCGTTTCCACACAGTGGGGGTGAGCGTGCCCCATTTGCTACCCGAGCCCGATAGGGCGAGTGGTTGGCCCAACCCAACCCAGGCACTAGCAGCCGGGAGCGAACCCAGAGTGTGACGCCAAGACCGCTGAGCTACCGGCAGTTCATATAGGGAATTAATACACTGAGTAGAGCAGTTGGTAACGACATAAAGGGTTGCTTATTTTGCGACGAATCCAACTGATTAATGTCCAATCATGCTTAATGTTTTGGTTCGAAAATTAAATTGGAACGCAACAAGGTTGGATTAACCATGCATTTGGATTGGTTGGCAAGTCGTTAATGTTTTTTTGGTTGTTTTAGTAGGTTTCGTTTTGCATACGAAATACTATGTTTGTTGCGAGAGTTTACAAACTCAAACATTACTGAAAGGAGGAATGACAAACTTTACAGATATTCCGTGACTGTTTTCAGTTGCTAGAAGTTGAATTGATGAAGGAAAGCCATAATAAGAAACGGATTTATCAGAACGAGCTTTTGGCATATTCCTAAAGTCTTCTTCAGATGCGAGTCTGATTAAGACGTGGAGACTAGTATAGGCCCAAAGCTTGTACTGCTAATAAGTTCATTACTTGTGCTTTTTCTTTCCTACCAGAACATTTTACAATTAAAACCGAAAGAAAAGTTTTTTTCGAACTAAAAAAATTGGTATTTTTTGTTTTGAAAAGTGTTTTTACTTCAGTTTTTTGAAAACATTTGTGCTAACTTTCAGAACAAACGGTAGACAAAATAGCACAAAACAAAAGGTTTCTCCATTTGTAGCCTCGAAACTTGTTTCACAAAGAAAAATGAGTTAGCTAATTTCAAAACACGATTTTGACTGGGTGGGTAGTACTATGGGTTTAGTGGGTTCGTGTGGGATGTTAAAAAAAAGTTTTTGTGGGCTTAAAATTAAGTTTGTATTTTGGTTTTATTGTTTGCTCCGTGCCTGACATGACTTAGTTTTATCTCCTGTCCTAGGCATTACAAACTGGAGGCGGACATTGCGAGGATGACGTGGAAGATTGACTGGGACGAGATCGTCTACATCTCGCAGGGACCGCCGACCAAACGAGGAGGAAAACTAGGCTCTAGAGTCTCCATAAGGAGCATCCAGGTAAGAATTGCTATAAATTTTCCATCAGGTTATAAGATGCCATAGATTCACTGCTAAAACAGTAAGGGTATATCACAGCGCCTGAATAAATGAAAACGTTACATTTCTTTAGTTACCCTTTGGTTTAGAAGGGAATCTGTGCCATTTTTATATCGTAAATAATAATCCAATGTTTCAGTAGGCTGTTTTGTATACATTACAATTTCACAATATTTACTTTTACCTCGATGTGCCGTTTTCTCTTGTCTTTTATGCGATAACTCTTCTATTTATTTATATACTTTTTGTGTTCTTTGTAAGTTAATATTTAAAAAGTCATTCTATTACCTAAGTCCGTTCCTGAATTCTTATTTTCATTCCTTTTATTATACCGGGTGTCCCATTCGAAATGAAACGACTTTGAAACCTTATAATTTTTTATTGAATGATGCAAAAAAATGTAATATTCACACAGTAAATAGTCAGTCATCAAGTTTCGTATGATATATGTGAATTATAACATTTAGATACATTAGAGTTCTTTATTCTTAATCTTTAGGGTTGTTGTCCAGGCTGTCCAACATGTGCATAGCATAATGTTTCCTTCTGTTAAGATCTTCACATGTTATATACTGAACAATTTGAAGCTTATATAGATAGAGCTGCAGCCGCTTGCGCACGACTCTATGCACAGTTGAACGAGGAATCTGCAGTTCAACGCTGGCACGACGGATGGACTTTCTCGGGCTACTACCAAAGGCGCCGCGTATTCGTTCAACATCTTCCGATCTTGTTCGCCCTCCAGTGTGTTCCTTTAGAACACTGCCAGTCTCCTCAAATTTCTTGGTCCATGCATATAGGTCTCTTCTGGTGGGTGGTTCCTTGTGAAATGTTGTAAGGAATCGCCGTTGACCTGAGTAGGGGACTTCAACTCGGCCATCCATAACACATACTTCCCTTTTTTTGTGGGGTAAACATAATTCAATCTGAAACAAACAAAAAACATTGACAAAAACTTATGCATATGGTGTAGTAACTGGAAAAGTTTCAACATTCTCACATTAATACTTTAAAAATTAGTTTCAAAGTTGTT